>JAGEOH010001015.1:0-25000 GCA_032207245.1 Pardosa pseudoannulata
ACTTAAAAGCGATCGTATTGTTCCATAATTGTGTATTTGACTATCAAATAGATGCAGGTTCTTATTGAGCATGCACACAATGGCATTTGCAACATTGCAGCTGAGAAATTTCTAAACTGTTCCTATACTTCAAAAACACACCACCTCGTATTACTATAGCTGGTAATAATTTTTTGTATAGGGGATATTGAAATTTCTGTCAACGTTTTCTCAATACATTTCACTGAAATTCCAATGAATCCTATTATACACATTTTGCTTTATAAACACACAAGATAGAGCATGTTCCACATTAGGAGTTATTTTCAAATGATTGGGGCATTAAAAATAGTTACAGACTTAAAAAAAGGTCGAATTCTTCCGTAATGGTGTCCATGGCTACCAAATAGATCCAAGTTCTTAATGTGCATGCGCAGAGTAGCATCCACAGCTTTGCAGGTGTCGAATTTCAAAACGATGCCTATAATTTAAAAGCATGTCTCGCATTAGTACAGCTAATAATGAATTTTTGTGCTAAGAATTCCTTAAAACTTCTTCAGCTATATATCATTTTAAGTACAGGCTGAGGCGTCAAAATCTTGACAGAATTCACTTCGAAATTCTCATCATTTTATACCTCTGGTAGATGTTACGATCGGTGTTCATATAGTTTCAAGCCGAACGATGGCCGATTGGTTAGGGTGCTGGCCTTCGGTACCGGAGTACGTGGGCTCGAATCCCACTGTAGCATGGATGTTCGTAGCCGTTCGGAATCGGCTTTAAGCTGTAGGTCCCGGTCTCATTAGCCCTCTTGTTGGTAAAAAGTAGACCGTAGCACTCCAAACCAAACCAAACTAAACCATATAGTTTCACGCATGTAACCATAAACCGTCAAAACTTTGAAGCAATCGTAATGTTAAAACCAAGAGCGGTGTGTAACCGAAGAATTGTGATTGTCGAAATTGTTCGATCTGAGTGCCAGGCTACAGAAATTATTCGGCTCTTCGAGCACTCGAGATCGACTATGTATAATGATATATCAAGTACGAAGAGTCGAAATCCGACCCCACCCGCTCAAGTCATTTGGCACAAAATTGGTTGTCTGACAGCATCAATATGTCTTGGTTGATATAAATCAGACCTCCCAATAGCCCAGATTTGAATCATTTGGACTTTTATACATGGAGCATAAATGAAACTGTCATGAACAAGTCTCGACATCCAAACGTCACATCACAGAGTTTTGCTATTGAAGTGGCATTCCTTAACATGGACAGTGACACGTTAAAGCAAACCTGCGAACAGTTTTAACAAGGAATGGAGTCAGTCATTCTAGACAGCGGGGAATTTATTGTGTAAATATGTTTCTATAACTATATATACGATGGGGTTAAAAATTTTTGCAAACCTTTTCGTTTTTGCTGCAACAAATATGTTTAGAAAAATACATAATTTGTCGCTTCACCTGTAGTAAAGTTATTAGATCAAGTTTTAAAAAAAAATTTACAAGTTTTCAGGTAAACAACAGTTTTTATAGCAATATAAAATTCTTTTTCTCTTAGCTTTTAACTAACAAAAATGTTTCTACTCGAATATATATTTAGAAAGAGACTTTCTTATTACTGTAGAATCATACTTCTAAAACAACGACAAAGAACCTATCATAAATAGATAGAAGCAAAATTGATCCATTTAGTTTTCTAGAAACAGTAAAAAATTCAATATCATCATCGACTAATACGGAAAAAATTCATGAAGGAAATGGAAAATATCATTTTATATTCCTTTCATCGGATGAAACGACATTAAGAAACAAGCGAGACCATTATATTTCTAAATTACGCTTTAAATGCACCACTTAACGTATGATTTGGTGTGGCTGCACATAAGTCTTTTAAAAGAGATTTAAATGGTTTCATGGAATATTTTCTGATGTAGAAATTTTTTTTTATTAGTCCAATGATCTTGCACAATTTGCAACAGTTTTTTTCAAAGAAATGAGCTAAAATGAAAAAATATTGAGATGAAGGAAGGGTGTATTTGGGTTTTCAAAAGAACTGAACTTGTAACTTTAGCTGTATGTTTAAATTTAGATTTATGCAATTTTAACAATTTATACGGCCATATTTTCCTACTAATGGTATATTACGAGAACAATGGACGTTACAATGATTTATCATAATTATTACCTTAAATTTATGAAATTTGTATACATATACAATAAAAATATTTAAACAATTAGAAATAATTATAAAAATTATAATTATAATGAAATAATTAAAGCATATGAAAATCATATATAAAAGGTATTTTAAATATCAGAAAAAAAAATTTATTTTCAATTTTTTGAAATAATTTATTGATTTTTAAAATGTTTGAGAGCTCAATTTTTTTTTTTTTTTTTTTTTGTACTATTATTATTTAAAAGTAACTTTCGAACATATTTGGGTATTGCTTTGTATATAGATCGAATAGTTCATTTATAGTAAATATTCTTATGTCAATTCTAGTAAATATTCTTATGTCTTATCTCAATTTTTTCTTTTATTTTTGTACTATTATTATTTAAAAGTAACTTTCGAACATATTTGGGTATTGCTTTGTATATAGATCGAATAGTTCATTTATAGTAAATATTCTTATGTCAATTATAGTAAATATTCTTATGTCTTATCTCAATTTTTTCTTTTATTTTTGTACTATTATTATTTAAAAGTAACTTTCGAACATATTTGGGTATTGCTTTGTATATAGATCGAATAGTTCATTTATAGCAAATATTCTTATGTCTTATCTCAATTTTTTCTTTTATTTTTGTACTATTATTATTTAAAAGTAACTTTCGAACATATTTGGGTATTGCTTTGTATATAGATCGAATAGTTCATTTATAGTAAATATTCTTATGTCAATTCTAGTAAATATTCTTATGTCTTATCTCAATTTTTTCTTTTATTTTTGTACTATTATTATTTAAAAGTAACTTTCGAACAGATTTGGCTTTTGCTTTGTATATAGATTGAATAGTTCATTTATAGTAAATATTCTTATGTCTGTACGTAGAATTTTCATGAAAAATTCGGGCTTTCGAGGCTTAAATTGATACTTAATAATGTAAATAAAGTCAAAATTTAAAACTAACCCATGTTTATTTTAATATATATTAGGAATGTTCAGTAAATATTTTGTAGGAATCTACAAAAAATAAAATCACAAGGAGCATTTTGAAAATTAACAAAAATTGTGTAAAAAAATGAACTATACAAAAATGTTTATTAATTTTAAGAATAAAAGCTAATGTGATTAATTTATATATCCTTGAATTTATATGAGGGATCTGAGTTAATAATTAAGAAAAAATACTTTCTGATGTCCATCTTCTCTTTGAAATACTTTATGATCTGGAATAGATTTAAAGAAAAGAATTCATTTAGATTTCAATTAGATTATTAGATTAACCCTCTAATTGCTCAATATGTGGACCAAAATCGCTTCAAAAAAAAATTTTTTTTTGGAATATTTTAAATCTATATATATTGGAAGATTGAAATATACATTTTTTCTTTCTAGAAAAGATTTTTTTATACAGATTTTTATCATGAGAAACTAAGCTGTCAGAAAAACCAATTTCAGATGTTATCACAAAAGTTTTTGTTTTAATAAATTTCAATTGAATTACAGTTAATTCCTATTTATTACATAATATAATTATAGTTCCATTATCAAATATAACTATATTTCTATTCATATAATCCTATTTATTACATAATTAAATGTCTAATACTGTATATTATTTATTTCACTAGTTAAAAGGTAAAGAGGCGGGATGGGATTCTCCATAAACGAAGAAAAACACATTCCAGCGAAAATCACGGGATGAGTAATTTTGGCTTCATTAGAGTAGTCCACGGAGATTACGAGATGAGAAGCCAGAGGGTTAAGTTAATCTGAGTTTAACTTTTTTTTAGGGAAGTATTGTAACGTCACGGGATCCTAGGGTAGCTTGTGGGTGTCGAAGTGGTTATGACACAACGTACAGCTTAGAACAATAACAACGTTTATTCTTGATTAAAATGGAGTTATGTACAAATTTTCCAAATGGAAATCACAGGGCTCAGGTGAGCTGGTGCGGACCTAAAAGTCCCAGGTTCAAGGCGAACCTAAAAAAACAATCTGCGGACAGGTGCCGACAGATACCGTTGTACAGGGGTACAACTGGGTCTCCTTGAGTCCCACACAAAACTGGAGAAAAGCTCTCCAAAAAACCAACCGCCACAAGTCGAACCTCCGTTCGTTCTCTCCTGGGGACTCTCTCCGGCGAAAAACTCGAGCCACCTAACGTCACATTTCGCCTCTTCCCATTGGCTTTTCCTTCCCGCATCGCAGTCCTGGTAGTCTCTGATTGGTTCGTTCGTTGGCAAATCACAGTCTGACATTTCGGTGTCGCTTCCGACCTTCCAATTCCCTCGGACATCTCAAGGCGTGGTCGAATCGAAAACCCTTTGTAGTATAGTATCAAAAACCCAAACAGAGAGTCTTCTTGGCCTAGACTTTGACAAAACCTCTTTGTAAAGCCAATGGGGTATAGCGACGTCACAGTATGCTTACCTCAGCCCATTGAGTCATATTAAAAGGTATGAATTTTCAGCATCTTATTTATCGTTTATGTTTTACTACATAATATTTATAAAGCATATTTTGCAGATGTTTCTTCTTTTCAAATACTACAGTCGGTTTCCGGCCAAAATCATCTCAGTCAGCTCCCTCTATCTTGGGGTATATGTAGCTATAGTCCTCCATCTGTTGACTCCAGTTTTTCAAAGACAGTGTTCCCCGTTATCAAGCCATCTCATACTCGGGCTGACTCTCCTTCTCTTTTCCTCAAGATTTATGAATGTTATTTTCTTGAATGAGTTCTCATTATGTTTGTAAATAAGTCCAAACCTCTTTAACTGAGATGCTTTAAACACTTTAACTATATAAGATTCTCTAAGTTTTTGCTGTAGTTCAAAGTCATATCTTATTCTCCTGATTCCAAAAATGCTCCAAAAATTATTCTCAGGGTTTTTGCAAATGCCACAATCTAAAAAAGAATTTGTATCAAATGAATAGAAATGGATCACATGAATGACGGGTTTTGTGAGGAAGAAATTGGCTTCCTAAAGTTGTCTTCGCCTCTACATCTATGCTGAAAGATAACCGACTGAACAGGGCACTGATTTTAGGTACCGGAGTTCGTTCGTTTGAATCCCACTGTCTCATGGATGTTCGTTGACGTTCGAAATCGGCTATAAGTCCTCGTGTTGTAAAAAAGTAGACAGTAGCGCTCCAAACCTCTTCATCCATCTCTATCTTATTTGTTGAAACCATGTTATAAGGCCAAAGCGTTTATTTATTTTCTGTGTTATTTCTGAAGTTATTAATAAACGGCATATCAAATGATAGCTGGTAAGATGACTTATCATAGATATTTAAAAATAGTTACTTTCAAAACAAGTATATTTAGCACGGCCTTAGAAAGGGTCTTCAATAAATCTCAACATCAACTTTTACATCAACTTTTAGTTTTTTCTTACCATTCTTATAGAGAACTAAATCATATTTAAAAGCACCTATGAGGTCTAAATATATAAAAAATGTAATTGAAGATAAAAACTTGGAAAATTATTTTTAATTATACTTTTATTACTTAATCTTATATGGTTTTCGAGCAATTGTGCATTAAAATACTTTATAAATCGAGATTGGTTTAGGAAAGTAAATTCATTTAGATTTTTTAATTAGTTAATTTGAATTATACCTTATTTTTAAGTATGCTTACCACCTCCCTTTCAGAGCTCCCTCTTAGCTGCCAAATTTTCTCATTCCTAGAATTCTGGACAAAATTAACGTTTGAGTTTTACCAATTTATTGCCTATCTAGCAATTTTGGTTGAGTTAAACAATTGGGAATAGTAATTCTTTAATTTAAAAACCATGTCGAGCCATAGTCGACGTGTTACTTAATGCAAAAGGAAGATGATGTCGAGTCAAATTTGACATTGGAGTACAAAGGGTTGAAAGGTATACCTTTTTTATGTTGTACTACATAATTTTTATAAAGCATACTTTTCCAATACTACAATCTAAAAAATATTTTTTTATTGAATAAAAGAAGAGGAATCAAATGAACGAAGGGTTATGTCCAAAAGAAATTGGATTCCTAATGTCATCTTCTTACACTCATGTCCATAAATTAAGGATAATTCAGAATCACACAGAAATTGAGCTCTAAAATAAAAATTTCACCTGTAGAATTATCCCACACATCTTGAAGAAGAATATGCAAATTGCAGGAAACCACCAGATTGTTAAGATTCGATATATGTTTTAATCGTAATCCACCAATTCTTCTCTTTTCATTTTGTTATATATAGGTGGCGCTGCGAGGAGCTTTTGGAGTAATAGTTTAGTTTTAGTAGTTGCCTATGTTGCGTGTGTAATTGTCGATGTTTTTTTTGTGTTGCTGTCGTAATGTCAATACTAACATCCTCTTAAAGTAAAAGGCAGAGTTCTGGAGTACTGAATGTCTGAATGTTTAATCATCTTATACATTTCATTCAATATGGATACGTTTGTGGAATTTACTTCAAGTTCCTGTTTCTTCTACTGCGTTCTTGATGCAGATGTGCTGAGGAGGTGAGTGAACAACTTTCTATTACCTCAACCTCATCTCTTGTTCTCACATCGCAAATTTACAACACAGATGGCGCGGATAGTACGTCACAATGACGAGAGTGTATGTAAGGGGTATAAAAGGAATGGTAGCAAAGAAGTAAAATTGTTCACAAGCGCTTTAAAAGCCTTTCAGTGCAATAACCGCATAGTTATGGCACAAAGGAAGCATTTGGATGATTTTTTACGTGGTAGAATTATCGGACGACTGGAATGTGGAAGTACCCAGCTGGAAGTATCCGAGGAACTTGAAATCGCCCAGAGTGTCATCTCCAGGCTTTGGCAACGATTCAAACATGATGGTAATGTGAGTAGATGTTACAGCACAGGTCGCCCCCAAGTTACTACTCTGAACGATGACCGGTAATTGGCAGTTACTGCCAAAAGAAACAGACGGAGCACAGCATCAGACCTGTCTCGTCAGCTCTCTTCAGCTACCGGTACGACAGTTTCAAGGCAGACCGTGTACAGACGCTTAGGGAACATTGGTCTATATGCTCGTAGGCCTGTCAGATGTGTTCCCCTTACCGCAGCTCACTGTCGCCTGCGATTATGCTGGGCTAGAGAGCATGCATTGTGGACACCGCAACAGTGGTCTTGTGTGATGTTTTTCGACGAGTCCAGGTTCAGTTTACATTCTGATTCTCGCCGGACTTTCATATGGAGAGCGCCAGGTACCCGTTACCACCAAGAGAACACCATTGAACGACACCGTTACGGTGGTGCAGGATGGCTCGCTTGGGGAGGAATTATTCTTGGTTCCAGAACTGACCTGCATGTTCAGAGTGTAACGATGACAGGCCACATCTATCGGGATGTCATTCTGGAATGAAATGTACATTTGTTTCGGGGCGCCATGAGTCCTGAATTTCTGTATATGAATGACAACGCCTGACCTCACCGTGCAAACATTGTAGACGAATGCCTTCAATCGGAGGATATCACCCGTATGGATTGGCCAGCATACTCACCGGACTTGAATCCAATAGAGCATGTGTGGGACATGCTTGGCCGACGAATTGCAGCCCGTCAACCCCCTCCCAACTGTCTATCGGAACTTCGGAGGGCATTGCTTGATGAGTGGTGTAATTTTCCCCAAGATCAGATTGATAATCTGATACTCAGCATGCGTAGGCGTTGTAACGCTTGTATTGCATCGTCCGGGAGACATACTCCGTATTAACCATCATACTAACCATGTTATACTGTTTTCTGTAAATAGGTTCTTTTTTTAAATTTGCTCCAGGGAGTAAAAATCGCAATTTTTATTAATTATGTCAAACATATAGCATCTTTTTTGCTCTTTACCTTTTGTTTAATAAATAGACTTTACAAATAAGTCAAATTTGTTTTGCTTTTGTCTCTTTCATTGCCTAAACTTCATTATCCTTAATTTATGGACATGAGTGTATCTTCATCGAAAACTGACCGTAATTGTTAAAAACATGCTATATTTTCTTTGCTATTTCTGAAGTTTTTAACTTAATGTGCACGCTCGAATTAACTCAAGCGCGCTAAACTGGACAAACTGTGCACACTCGAGATAATTCGAGCGGCGTTGTACTTTATGTTGCTATAATTTTTCCCACTCGAATGCAATCGAGAATTGAAAGTAACGATGTGAAAGAAAAAAAAACAATCGTTTTAGTGATATTTATCATTTACATGGGATTGTAAGCTATAACACTTACTTATTCAAGTATAAAATATATGGGTTTTTTTTTTTTTTCTAAATTCAACATTCTGTGTTTTTTACATTAAAAAATTGATTTTTTTGGCTGGCCTTTTTCAAAATAACTGTGCATTAAGGGTTTAATAAATTGCTTATCTAATGAGAGAAGGTAAAATGGCTTACCATCGACAGGACCGGTTTTGGTCTATTGGCCGTTTGCTTTCCCGTGTGCAAGATTGTATTTGGCCACCCCTATCAATGCGTATACCTATTATATATTCTATCGGTCTCCCAAGGAATTTGGCCGCTTGAGTGCATGCACGCACAGCGCACCTACTACCCCAGACCCTGATATTAAAAAATAAGGACTTCTGTATGTATATCTAACATGGCCTTAAAGCAAATTTTGAAAAATACTATAATTAAAAAAAATTAATCAACTTGACTTAAAAGCTCTATTAATTGAACTATAATTAATTATTCTTAAAGTAGTAAAGTAAATAATAAGTAAGTAAATATGTCCAGTTAAAGTCTCAGTTAAAATATTGTACCAGCATTCAAGCACTTTCTTTAAATGTCCCAGCTTTAAACGAATGCTTTTACATACCCCGGATTTTAATGAAACTCTTAATTACCAGTTTTTCTGCTAATTGAAGTTTTCAAGAAATATTGAACAGGATTCGTTTTTTTAAAGAAATCATAAAACCCATTCCTTCTCAATTGACAAAAAAAAACAATTTACAGATGCAAAAAATTAGAGAAAAGTTTTTTAAAATAGTTTTATTTTTTATTTTATTTTTCGGCTGGGGAGACGTTTGAAGTTGCATCCCTGTTATTTTTGGTGCATTTAGTCGTTTTGCTACTGCCTTGTACAAAGCAAAGGATGTATTGTAACCGCGAAAAATTTCGGTATTGATATTTTAACGAAAATATATATTTTGACCATGTCTGAACCAATTTGTTTTCTAAAAATTTTTGAAAAAAGCTATTTTTTGATATTTTTTTCGGCTGGGGGAAGACATTTTTATTTTGCGTCCTGTTAATTTTTGTTTATTTGCTTCTTCCATATACAAAGTAAAAGCTGTATTGTAACGGCAAAAATTTTGGTTTTGATATTTCAACAAAAATGCATATTTTGACTAAGTCTAAATCAACTTCGATTAGTTTCGCCTTTACGTATGTATGTACATACAAGGATACTTTAACTTTGAAATGTTAAAGATCCATTTTCACTATCTCTAAATGAATTTAAGACTAGTTTGGACGTGGCGTCTGTACGTAAGCATGTATCTGGAATAACTCAAAAACGATTTGATGTAGAATACTGGAATTTCATTTTTCGGACAGAGAAACCGACACTTGCAGCCAACCAAAATTAGTTTGTGGCAGGTGAGAAAAAGAATTCCTTTTATTAATTTTTCAAAAGCATTTTTCAAAATTTTACATACAATTTAAATTGTTAAACATTTTACATAAAATTATACAAACAATTAAAAAAACTAAGCAAAAATTTAGGTGCAATTTAAATGAAACAATATTGTAAGTTTTTATACACAATTTCAATAAACATGACAAAACAGTTGACGTCTTCTGTCTTCATGTTTCAATTTCCACAAATCATTTTTGAGGGAAAAAATTAAAATTTATATTGAATACACGAGTAGAGGGCATATTTTATTAGGATTTATACTTAGAACTTTCATAACATCTAGTTATACACCTCTATTTTTGATTGCAATCATCACTTTACATAATGTAATAATAACTCAAAAGCGATTAGCCGTAGAAAGTTTAGTTTTTAAAATTAGAACTGTTGCAATATCTGTTAATTGCATCTCGTTGACCATCTGCCTTAAGGTTCTAGATATGTGGATGCCCCCGAGTGAGAAAAGACATAACAATGCCCTTAAAAAATACGAGATGCACGTGTGAACCAGGGACGACCAAAATGGACTTCCAAATCCCCACAGCCAAAGCAAACAATGAAGCACATCAGGCGCAACCCGAAGCGGAGTCTGTCCCTTACTGAGTGCATGCCACTCGCTGAAATGGAGAATAAGTGTTAGTATGTTGCAATATCTAGTTGCACAATTCCACTTTTTATTTCAATCTGCACTCTATATTATGAAAAATTTCAATATAATGGACATTAATGCTACCATTCTCCGCCAAATGGCATTATATGAGTGTGATGAGGCGATTTAGATCTGATATATAATTGTTTCATTCATAAAAGAAGTAAAATGTTCGGGATCTAAATCTGACCTCATCACATCTTTGTAGGTAGACAAAGGGCCATAAATTTCGATAAAACGGATATTTGTAGTCAAGTTACGGTTGTCTCGGGCGGGGTTCTGATTCCAGTCCCAGATTAGAATCCCGTCTCCGTACTTGACATAAAATAAGAATGTACCTTTGTGGAGTATTTATGAGTCCCTAAGGGACAGGGCCCAATTAGTGGGGATAAGGTTGTTCACGTTGGTGGTCTCAGGGCGGGGTTTGCTGAGACCAATGACTTTCTGGCAATTATCCCGATTGGAAGTCAAGAAGAAGGAGGGGACTAAGTTTGAGATGGATTAGAAGGCCCCAGAGAGTTTGGTTCGAAGGTCCCAGAAGAGAGTTTGGTTCGAGGGTCCCAGAAGAGAAGTTCGTTTCGGAGGTCCCAAAGGGAAGTTGCTCGATACTCCAGCCAAGTCCGCGAGAAAGTTTTCTGCACAAAGTAGTACGGCCGCACCCCAGAAACTCAGGAGAAAATCCCTGACGATGTCTACAACATATCAACGGAGGATGTAAAGATTCCCTCTTATACCCTTCAACCAGAAGTGTTTCGGGCCCAACACTTAAGACCCACAAAGGTACCCATTTTTTTGCATTACATTTTGAAATCGAGATTAGGTCCTCTATCTACTTACAAAGATTTTTCTAAATGTATGAAAAATTTGTCAGAAGTAATTTGAATAGAATGACTAAGCTTACTTATTTACTTATTACTGTTTTTTTGTAAATAGATGTATAAACATTTTATAATAAATTTACTTTTTTTTACATTAAGCTTGTCCCAGTTGCCATCCTTTTAGCGGTTAGTTTTTTCTTGATATTAATGTCTGTAGTTTCTCAGAACAGGTGGTTAAATTTTAGTAAAACAAATATTTAACACAACGCAATTTAAAATAAATCCCACTATACATTTGATCACAGGTTGATACTTAAATATATAACGAGGATTACACGACAATGAGCTTCACATTGTCGAGCCATCTCATACTCGGATTGACTCTCCTTCTCTTTTCCTCGGGATTTATGAACGTTATTTTCTTGCCTGGATTCTCATTATATTTGTAAATATGTCCACGCCATCTAAACTGCGATGCCTTAAACACTTTAACTATAAAAGGTTCTCAAAAACTTTGCTGTAGTTCAAAGTTATACCTTATTCTTCAGATTCCATTCTCTCAAACTACTCCAAAAATTCTTCTAGGGGGTTTTGCAAATGCTACAATCTAAAAAAGAATTTGTATCAAATGAATAGAAGTGGATCACATGAATGAAGGGTTTTATGAGGAAGAAATTGGCTTTCAAATGTTGTCTTCTTCTCTACATCCCCTTGCCGAACGATAGCCGACTGGACAGGGCGCTGATCTTCGGTACCGGAGTTCGTGGGATCGAATCCAACTGTGGCATGAATGTTCGTTGCCGTTCGCTATTAGCCCCCGTGTTGCAAAATAGTAGACCATGGACGACCAAAACGGACTTCCAAAACCCCACAGCCAAAGAAAACAATGAAGCACATTAGGCGGAACCCGAAACGGGAAGACTCCACAGGAGTGTAACGTATCCGGTCCCTGTTTTAGGTGACACAATGAAGAATCAGGTGTTCCTTGAATAATTGATTTATTTACAGCTCTGCTATATACATCATTTCTATATACACAAAAAAATTTCAGATCACAGGTATGTGATTCGATACACATAGGCCTGAGTAGAGACGTGCAATATCTAAAATCTGTCTCTGCCGAAATATTAGCGATATGACGGAAGAAACAATTCCGTAGCTCGATCGAAAGTTCACTGAAGTAATTAAGTAGAAAGTACTCTCAATTAGACGAGATAAGTTGAAATAACAACTGGTTTTCTTCGAAGAATATCAAAGCACAGTTAGAGTTCCTAAGGGGAATATGCAATCAATCCTGAAGAGGATTATATTTTTTTTTTAAAAACCAAGGCACAGGGTATCGTTCTCAATCTCAGCAAGAGATATATCCCAAGGCGAGATTTTCGCAAAAAACAAACTCTCCAATGGAGAGACTGGTCAAGACGACCTCCCAGTTAGCTGACTCTCACTCACTCTCAAAGAAAAGATCCCAAAGTGGGATTATAGCTATAAAAAAAACTCTCTGATAGAGAGACTGATCAAGGCGACCTCCGAATTAGCTGGTTGCTAGCTAATTAACTTCTTCTCTCAAAAAAAAAACCTTCTCTAGTTTCTTTCTAGGGGAGGGGCCTCTAAGAGGGGGGGGGGCCTCACCCACAATTTCATTATTGGATCATCTGGCGATGACCTCACCTTCAACCAACTGGATTGGTCTGGGCTAGACAATCACCGGCCGCAAACCCAGGAGTCTCTGGAATTCGTGTCGGCTAAGATCCAATGTCGCAGCATTCCTTTGTAGTTCCGATGGTCATATTTCTGTCTGTCAGTCTGGCATCCAGTTGTCTGGTCTGTTGTTCCGCTATTTTAGGACACAAAAGTCTAGACATCCTGGTGCCGGGGAAGACAACGCATTTGTCTCCGAATAAGCGAAGTTTATTTCTCAAAGCAAAGTTCTTTGATGTAGACACACCGCTAAATCACACCGTTACAAGAGTCTGCCCCTGAGTACATGTCACTCGCTGAAGGGAGGATAGGTGTTAGTATGTCGCAATATCCATTTGCACAACTTCACTTTTTATTGCAATCTGAAATCTATATTATGAAAAATTTCAGTAGAACGGACATTAATGCTACCATTCTCCACCAAATGGCATTATATGAGCTCTACTTATTGTTGAACAAATATATTCTATTTCTTGTTGAATATAATTCTTCTAAATGTTGAATTAATATTATTTGAATTTTCAATGTTGTCATAAAGTAATATTTTAGCAATTGAATAACTGTCCACTTTGAATTGTAGGATCGTATCCCACAATCAATTATAATAAATTTAAAATAGAGTGCAAAAAATATGTGCATCATTTAATAGGCATATAAGGAAGTAATGTGATATTCAAGTCAGAATTTTTCCTCTGAAATCTGGTCACCTAAAAAACATACAAATTACCTCGAGAGTGGAAATTGGGGTATTTTAGTGAAATATTTATGAGCTCGTATTTAATTTCAGGACGTAGATATAATTTAAAATTTATAAGCTAGAAAATATACATGTTATATTTTATATATATAGATTTATGATTTGTGAAATTATATATGGTTATTGTTAAATGTAATTAAAATGCACCTGTTATCTATGATATATATGCTATGCTTTGGTTAATGGAAAAGAGTTATATGTGTAAAATTTTGGAGTAGAATATATTATAATAAAATACGTTAATTTGTGTAAATAAAATAAAAAGTAGCTTTGTATGTAAACAAATTATATATTATAATTATTGAAATGTGAATATGAATAAAAACTTGAAAGAAATGTATTATTGTAAACATTCTGATGTAAAAAAGCCGAACTCTGGAGGATTGGTTAGGGCGCTAATCGTCGACACCGGAGTTCATGGGTTCGAATCCCAGTATGGCATGGATGTTCGGAGCCGTTCGGAATCGGCTTTAAGCAGTAGGTCCCAGTCTCATTAGCCCTAGTGTGCAAAACAGCAGACCGTAGCGCTCCAAACCAAACCAAACCAAACCTGATGTAAAAAAAAATGAATATTAATAAAATGTATATACACTGAAAAGCAATCTAAAAATCCTTTTGAAGTAAAAGTCTGTAAAAAAATTGTAGATATGTACATAATATTGTTCTAAAATATGATAAGAATGTAATTCTAAAGCATTTTTAACCATATGTAAAACCAAATTTAAAGTTTTCAATTTGTGGCAGGGTGTTTTTAATAACGGCAGGGCACTGTTAAATATGGAACATAAGTTGCTGCTTTGCTAGATGAGAGGAGAGACTTTCCCCATCTTACCTTGGCTTCAGCATCCTTGAACCGAAAATGGGTTCAGGGCTGGATATATCAGTATCAGTTATATTTTATATTGAAATTGAAATTGAATAATTAAGTCAATCAAACTAAATCCAAAAACAATTATTCCAGAAAATACCAAAAACACATCCATTGGAATGATTTGACTTTCTTCAGTTATGGCTAAAGTATAATAATATTTTCCATATATCATTCACCTCCACATGATAATGCGACAAGAATCTACTTTCATATACAGGCCCAACGTGTGGTAGATTTCATGTGTGTGTGAAGAAGCCATGCAACACATTTAAAAAACTAAGATTTATTATCATATTATTACAATATGCGAGCACTTTTGGCTTACAACATATAATACGTAGCTACCTATAGCTCTAACCCAGGTTCTATATTAACTGGCCATATATGATTACTAATATTTTGTCTTGAAATAAATAAATTTTACTTATCTATTTACGTCTCCTTTCTACATACATTATGCACTGGCTATAATTGTTTTAATATAGTTACATAAGTGGCAAGTATACATAAATAAGTGATTAGATTTCTTTCTATTGATAAATGGGGTAGTGACTTTAGTCTAGAAGGATGTTAATTGACGACTTACTCGGACAACATTTGTAGTTCAGGGACGGACATGATGAAAGATGGATCTTAAGGTCTTGCGGTAACTGGGGCTCGCGTCCAAAAAAGCAGCAAGCTGGAGGTCAGACTATCACTTCTCTGGAACCACATTCCCCAGCTAAAACAATCCTTTTTTCTCGATCAGAGGGCTGTCAATGCCCTTCTCCTTTTCTCTTAAATTCCCCATTCTTTAATTTATTTGTGCAGACTAATGGTTTCTTATGCCCAATTTAATTTAAAGATAGTCAGACTTTTGGAGTGTAGCCTTTTTTCTTATTTGCTTACTATGAACATTCTGGATCATCCTCCAAATGTGTTTCAGGATCCTATATTAATATCCCATGAGAATTTCTTTAAGTTGAAGGTAACCATAGGTCCTGACCTATTGCCTTACTTGACCCCTGTGTACTGCATCTGAACGTGCCTTTTATCGATTTGCCCATTTGGGTTCATTAATTGGTGACCCGCAGTGCCTTTCGATTCAACTTACTTTTCTGTTTTCTAAATTTTCATTTTAAGTCACCACAAGTTACAGACACTTTTTTTACACTTGTTGCATCTAAATTATTTATTATTTCATCTATCTTTTTGCAGGGCTAATCTGTCCTGATTCACTTACTGCATATATATGTTTGTAAATATTTTTCTAATTAATAAAAATTATTTATTATTTCTGAAAAAAGATGTATTACAAATATTCGCTTTACTTTTTATAAACTCTTCATGTGGTTTTCCAATATTTATTGGCTGCACAACATCATTTTCTTTTGATATCATTACAAATCAACTCAACTTCTTTTGGCTCATGCTTAATCGTGAAAATTAAGGTCAATGAAAATGTCAGTAGTTCATTTCTTTTAAATTCTCGTCTTTGATTCAGGTATGATTCGAATCGATTCAATGATATGGCGTCTTTGATATATAACGACTGTGTATATCGAGCACTTCGGACATGCCCCACGTGCCGGCGCTGTTCATATGTATGTAATGTAATGAGTAAAGATTCTCTTCATATGTAGTGAATTAAGATTTATCAGTGGATATTACACGTCTTCACTGACTTTCGATTCTTCTACTGAACAACTTCATCGCAGCAGAATGGCTTTCTGGGGAAAAATCGCTAAAGCAAATTGATGACTTTCATACAGGCTACTCTAATCAATATTTATCCGGATATTGCTCTTGAGGGTCCTTTCTGTAATACAATTTTCTTAGAATTTGCTCTCATTGGCTGCAGCAAAGTACGACAACTACTTTCCAATATCATCTGATTACGCAGCTCTAGAAAAAAATGAACCTGTTGATTATTATTCTAGATCAGTGATTCCCAAACATTTTCCCTTCTATGGATTCCTTCTCACAGCAAATATCTTGCCACGAACCCCCAATATAAATAACTCCATATAACAACATAATACTATATTACAATTTTAACTTTGATGTTTTTAATAATAAAAATAAAATATAGGACATTTTGATATTGAAAGTACTATCTATTGGAGTTTTTAACTTTATTTTAAATTGCGTAACATTTTTGTAATATTACTTATGAGATGGATGAGCCTGATGGTCTGTTATGAATTCATATTCAACTCTGATTTTGAGTAATATTTGCAAGTTTCAGAGAGCACTTACTTCCTGTCGATTTATGTTTACTCGATGAGACATAACTGCCCTAAATCCACGTTCTACTAAATAGGAAGTCTGGAAAGCTCTTCTGTAAAGTGAACCATAACGCAACATACAAAATAATGTATAAAATCAGTATTTGTTTTTGTACCCTTGTTCAAACAGCTCCTCCTTTATGAATAATTCAGTTAATTGTTTCTGGATCAATAATTATTCATCTGAATTTGTGGATTTACTTACAAAATGATCAAACACCAATTTGGGGATTATCAAATTATGAATGTCTTGAAATATTTGTGTGAGGTCCCAATGAAGAGAGGTTATATGTGTTAACAATAAGCAAGTAAATCTTCGTCTTGTTTAAAAGTCAACAGCCCAAAAAATGGCTATCATTTTATTTATCTTTCATAAATATGAAAATAGTTCACAATAATTTTACTTTAGATTAAACCTTTCATGGCTCTCCAAACATTGTCTACGTACCTCCAAATTAATTTTTATGTACCACGTACTCCCTTGGCGGTAACACGGACCCCTGAGGGTTAGCAAGAACCACTTTGGGAACCACTGGTCTAAATCCCCTTTGCAACAGGTGACCAACGAATTTCCATGTTTTGGAGGGATATAGTTTCCTCAATTTAGGAAGTCCATAAGGTAAAATGTTACTACTCTACTAACGTTGAACCAAATAATCTAGAACTACCCTAGTTCTTATATAGATCACCGTGAAACATTCCAATGACACTAACTTTAGAAAATAAATTGATCTAGGTTCTTTTGACGCTTCTCAAATTTTTCAGGACAAGAATTAAAAATATCTTCTGATTTTCATCATTGTTCTGTGTTGACTTATATTTAATTATAATACCCTCATTAATCCCTCTGACAACCCCCTCGTTTAATGTTTTGGCCCTTATATTTATTCATGCAAATATCGAATAAAAATCAAAGTCTTGGAATTTTTTTCCACATTTCACTATTAAATATTTAATTTATTCTACTAAATCCCCATGAATGAATGTTATTGAAGATACACAGATTTTTAGTATTATTGAAGTCATAATAATATTTAATACTGAATATATCAACGTATCAGAACTTTCCCTTAGAGAAGTGTGTATAGTTATAAAGATCTAATAAAGTTTTATCATTTAGCAAAATTTACGAGCCTTTATTAATGTTTAAAATCAGCTGGGCGTTACGCGATTGCTCGATTCTTCGGTCGATTAAAACTTCCAGAGAAGGAACCTGTTTCCGAGGTAGAGACACACTGAATGGTACCGCCATCTATTACAGAAAATTGTAACAAAACACTTGTTTAGATTGCTATTTGAATAATAATGTTTCTCAAATAAAAGTTAGAAACGACACGGGTAAACGCTTAATACTGGGTATTTTAGGGATGATATATATATATATTACTAAAAGGTCTTAATTTATATCAAATTATGCTGGTAATATGGTCCTGTTAGTGGTTTAATTTTCAATACAAAAATCCATTGGAATCATATTTTAAACAAACGCTGTATGAGCATCTGAAATTCAGATAATCTGCTTTTAAGTTCAGGGCCATAGCCATTAAAAAGTTTTTAAATTTCTAGTGGAGGGAGTCAAGCTATTTGTTTTCATGTAATAATTTTTAAATATACCAAGATACACTGAAAATTTATAACATTCTTATGATTTTAGACACTTTTAACTCCTAAAAAAATACTCGGTGATTTGTTCACTAACTTTAGCCATGTAAAGAGAATGCCTAATCTCACAATTTCCAGCGTAGATTCCATGGCTTGTACATTTAGAAGATTTTAGTTATATTAAATATATACATTATAAAAACAAAATGTGTGTTTGATCACTCTCTATAATAGCTGGAAATGATTTGTAACTTTTGCATAACATTTATATGACTATGGGCAGTCTGCTTATGATTTTATGAAAACATATCAAATATACTGAAGAAGATATAAACTAATTCTTTAAAACATAGCAATTTGTTTTTCAATTGCTTTCCTCATAATCTCCACAGTTTATATCAAGAGCACTCAAAAGTTACAAAAAACTTATAGATTTGTAAGCAATATATAGTGTCTAGTGCAATAATAGTGCAAATTAAGTTTTAAAAACTGATATGACTGCTAAATATAAGCATATAAAGAAAAAATGTACTATTATTGCACGTGCGCGAAATATATCAATATTTTGATTTTAAAATGTTGTAGCGAATAGAGCAATAAAAAATCGTAAATGGATAATTTAAAAATTAAAAATAAACATCTTCATTATAATAAGCCATATTTCTGTCGCTCGCTGAAAGTAGCTGCAAATAGGGGCCGGTCTTTCAAAAATTGCGTTTTCTAATCAGAAAGGCATTCTTCTTTATATAATTTGTTTTCCAAACAACGATGGAATGTTTCAACTTGGACAAGGCCTTTTACCACATAACCCGGTTTGTATCAGATTGGTTTCAAGAGTATAAAGGAAGAGTTTGAAGAAATAGCTTGACCACCAGATTCCTCAGATCATAATCCATTTGATCATCTGTGGGACTGCCGTGACACTTTCGTCAACTGGGAACCTTGCGATGGACTTGTGGTACGTATTGACTATAGAAACTTACTAGAAGCTCTAGAGTGTATGATCTGGTTTCAAGATTATAAACGAAGAGTTTGATGCAATACCCAGACCACCAGAATCCCCAGATCATAACCTATCTCTTCATCTGTGGGAAGTACTGAGACAGAACCTCGAGATGACAATCCACTGCGAAAGTTCTTCAACTGGTGGTCTTGCACATGAACTTGTGGTATGTATTAACTGTAGAAACTTGCTTGAAGCTAGAAATTAGCACGGTACGCATGACTGAAGTTGTTGTGCTTGCTAGAGGGAAATCAACAAGGGTTTATAAGAATCTATTTCCTTTACATGTTCATATCCCATTTTTTAATTTCATAGCCCTTTTTTTAACTTCATTTAGACAATTATGTTTCACTTGCCAATCTACATCTTTTTTGTCTGTTTTTTAAGCTCTTTATATAAACTTGAATGTCCTTTTAATACTAGCTTTATAACCTCCTTTATGCAATTTATCCTAATTTCTATGTTTTGTATTATTTTGTTGATTTATCAATTCTTGTATCGTTATTTATGATTTTCCTGTACGAGTTTCTATGCCATTAATGTTTAATTCCTTGCATACCAGTTGTAATTTATTACATCCAAATTATATTATTATAATTGTATTGTACATTATATTCATAATTAAATTTTATGTATAATTATATGCATAAATTTAAATATGTCAAATTATTTCACAGAAAGAACTTATAATATCTTTCTCTTTCAAGCATCGGCTTTAACTTTCAATTCAATCAATTACCTCAAAATCACTGTATAATCTTCAAATACAATACAGTGGACATATTTTTCCAATATTTATAACATACATTTAATTTTATATTACTCCCATAGAAAACAGAAAATTGTTCTTGTGTTTATTATTCGTTCATTTTCTAAAGTAAAATTATGTATCGAATCAAACCAATCAACATCCAAAGCACTGCATTCAAAAATACAACTTTAGTGGTTGGAATAATTAAACACGAAAAAAACCATCTGGGAAAAGAATAACTTCTATTACTCTTACAAAATCGGTAAAAAAAAGTGTGGGAAGGCAACAGCAATCACTGACACTTGCTATTGCTAAGAAATGCATAGCATTATTCTCTCTATCTATTGCGCCAATGAAAAACAAAGTATAATAAAAAAATAAGAGCAAATGCATTAACATAGCAATAATAAATACTAATATCCCAGATCTGTCACTGATCCGGTAACGATTCAAGGTCTTCTCTCCTCCAAAAATGTAATTAATCCAGTAATATCCTAAAGTAAATCCAATAATAAAAATAGATTTTATGTTCTTTTGCATATATGATTTAACAGCTTAGTATATAGTTTAGAGCTTGAAAATGTTGACTTTTGTTAATAGTAGGAGTCAGATGGGGTTTAACCTGAGGTTGATAAGGAATTGGTAAAAGCAAGAAATAGTTTAAACTTCTGTACTTTGTTCCATAATAAAAAATGATTTTATATTTTCATTTATATGGTTAATTAACTGCTTATTGAATAATTTAGAGCGTGAAATTTTCGTCTTTTGTTAATATTGGAGGCTAGACAGGACTTATAGTGTAATTGTTAATGAATCGGTAAACGCATGAAATATTTAAATTTCTTCACTTAGTCCAATATTAAAAGGTGATTTTAATAATTGATTTAAATCACCAAATCGTTCGAATGAAGAAGCAATTTGCACCGGCTGTCCAGACGGGTGATTTTCTAGTTGAATTGTTTATAACTTTCTATGCATCGAATAATCAACAATGTCTTATTAATATTTACAAATAATTAATAATCTTCAATTTTGGAATAGCTTTCAAAGCATATTGGTACACGTTGTAATACTAGACTCAAGACTCGAGTTGGTGTTACATGGGCCCCTGGTTTTTTTCGGCGGCCGAAGACGGACACCCCGAGAGGGGGTGGGCAAGACCTGTTCCATGCAGGTTCTACAGGAGGGGGGGAGAGATGCGACCCCGCCCGCGCCAGCTGCGGAGAAGGACATTTTTCCCGTGGAGACAAACACTTGACCGAGGGGGGGATGACACCCCGGCCCCTCACGAAGAGGAGAGGAGAGATGCCCGCTCGGATCGACAGGGAACGGACATTCTTGTGAAAGGAGCTGAGACCGAGGGAGGTGTTTTCCGCTCGGCACAATTTGTTTTTGTCCTCGGTCTTATTTGAGCCATGTTTTGGGTATAATTTGGAGTGTATATATGTTCTAACAAATCTTCTTAATAATAAATGTTTAGCCAAGAGTTTAGTCGCTGCAGTTCTTATCCTCGGCCACATAGGCTTTAATCTAACCCAAGATACTTGCTCCAGTAACAATAGGCGAGCAGGTATAGAACGAGGCGTGCAGACATCAGAAAGTGCAGCCGGGGACGCGCGAGGCGTATGACACACATGATACAACTTTGCATCTTTTGCAGTATGTATTTGGAGCGTATAGCACGAACGACGTATCACGTGTCATACACGTAGTGTTTATTTTTTACTATATCAACTTACCACGTCTCTTATATGTTCTATTTACTTTTGGCCCGATCGTATTACCACGTGTCTCGCCCAACCAGAGCCAAAATTCAAAAAAACATTTTTTGGTCCCAAATATGCGCGGGAAAAATTTAGTTGTAAAAGAAAAAAAGTAGTGAAATTAAAGGTTAATAGTTTTTACTGGAAGTAATTTCCAGCTAATCTTCTTAGGAGGACGTTAGTTCCTTTAAAATCTTCCTTAGATCCACTACTTAACACAGTTTCAGTTTTTTTTTTTCCATTTATGAATGTACTTCATGCTAAAAAATAATTTTAAAATTTCTGAAAAAACGAAAAACAAAGATATTAATTTTTTAAATTCTACAAAATAATAATAATAACAATAAATCCAGTTTTAAAATTTTAAATAAGTAAGTGATGTAAAGTGTGGATCTAAAAAAAAGTTCAATTTCAACAACAAAAAAAAAGAGAAGAAAATCTTAAGATGAGTTCTTCTTCAATAGCTTAACAGCCTGTTGTACTTGTTGTTGACTTATGCCACTTAGTCAAACCAAGCACGTCAGAGCCGAAGGCTACTCGTATTAAAGCAAAGGGGTGCGCCTTTCGTTTTTATCGTTTAACACTAGATTGCCCGAGATTTCTTGTATACCTATATTGCCCAAAAACAGTAAAAATGACTGCATTGTGAAAAAATAACAAATATGTAAAGAAATTTGTTTGAAATTAATTTTTAATATTTCTTATATTATTTACAATTAAACAACATGTTTGATAATATAATTATCTATTATCAACGAGAATGCACTGATAAGGTTATCTGCGATAATGTTCCTTTTAACGTAGCCTGTTGGCCCTTTCACATCCTTGAAAATACAAGCAGATGGCATCCATCCAGGAATACCACCTTCGTCAATTTTTGTCCACACAGTACCATCAGCAGCTGTTTCGACCTCCTGAAACGTATTTTCAGTTTCTTCGTCAGAATCTGAACTAGTTAGCACCCTACACCTTTTCCTGGGCATATTGATGACACTTTCATTTTCATCATTGGTGATTGACTCTTCATCACTATCTTCAGCGTCAGATGTTTCACATTGAATATAATCCACTTCATCTTCAGATGATAGTTCAGAATTTGTTGTATTTGATTCTATATCGGAGCACTCTTCACTTATGTTCGTTAGCTTTTCCAATAACTCATTT
This sequence comes from Pardosa pseudoannulata, assembly GCA_032207245.1. Classification (NCBI taxonomy): domain Eukaryota; kingdom Metazoa; phylum Arthropoda; class Arachnida; order Araneae; family Lycosidae; genus Pardosa; species Pardosa pseudoannulata. The sequence goes on from JAGEOH010001015.1 coordinate 23,137, forward strand.
CTGTTCGACAAGTTAGGGCGCAAAAGAAATAAAATAAACAACTTGTTAGAACAACACTTTATAAAGATTCGAATAACTAGTACTACTTTAGCTTATTGAGCAACTGACACTTATCAAGTATACGCCCAAATAGACAATTTATCATGCATCGGTATGTTACCGTAATCGAAAAAAAATGTTATTTCAATACAAAGCCGGACAGGTCATATAAGAAATTTACTCAATTCAATAAATAAAAATCTTTTGATTATTTAAAATTTACCAAGCAGTCAAAATGACTGCTTCTGGGCAATATAGGTATAACACACACACACACACACACACACACACATATATATATATATATATATATATATATATATATATATATATATATATATATATATATATATATATATATATATATATATATATATATATATATATATATATATATATATATATATATATATATATATATATATACGGAAATAAAGGAGGGCGGAAGTAACTACAATTATTCATAAACCCATTTATATGTTATAGAAAAAGTCACCAAATTCTAAGAAATTGTGTCATTATATTTCATAATTGTTTTTCTAATTGAAGTTAAAAAACAGTCAAAATGACTGCCTTGGGCAATCTAGTGTTAAAGTACGACTTATGCTCAGTCAAGTGGGTCCTCCTAATTTTGAAACAGGGACCAAGCAGAAGACCAATAGGCTTAGCCTGCCACGCATAGAGGAATTGATTCAGAACTAGGAAGACATTGTGATCACGAACATATTTTACGTGCCCCAGTCACTTTTAACGAACACTACGGATCTTAGACCAATTCGGGATCCGAACCCGCAACTCTCCAGTTAGGAGAGCGTTGCCTTTGCCTACTAAGCTACCGCGGTTCTAACAGCCTATTTCAGATCTTAGTTGCCTCGACAGAATGTTTCTTCCAACTCAGTCGGTCGAAAGCAACTCTTTTCACAAATCTGTCTTTATTTTCAAAGGCTTGAGGTCCTTTTCGGTATCGTCCAGCCATCTTGTAGGTGGTCGTGCCTGGGCACAGGATCCTTCAGGGTTTTTAAAAGTGTGCAATCTAGTAGGGTTGTTTACAGGAAATCTCCAGCCGTGGCCGAGCCATCTCTTGAGGATGACTTGTGTGACTTGAGGCCCTTTATAAAGCCTATATAATTTAAATTTGTTCTGGTTCACCAGTAGCATTGTTCTTTTACAGGCCCGAATGTAGTTCTAGATACTTTTCTTTCAAAAGTTTCCAGAGATCGCTGGATGTCTACGTTTAATATCCAGGTTTCGCTAGCACATAGTAGTACAGGTAATATAAGTGTCTTGTATAATCTCAGTTTAGTTTTTCGTTTGACATTTTTGAATATTAATGATTTTTTCAGTCCGTAGAAACATTTATTAGTTGATTTTATTTGGCTGTTAATTTAAGCTTTCAACTTGTTTTGATCATTAACAATTGTTCCAAGGTATTTAAATCCACTAATCTTTTAAAGGTATGACCGTTTATGCAAAATGGAATATAGTACACAGTCGAGGACGGGGACTTCCATAAATTTTGTCTTGTTTTCATTAATAATGAGGCCCATGTTTGTGGCAAAGATTTTTATGGCTTGGAATTAAGATGAGTTCAAATAATACAAATTTTAAAAATTGACCGCTCAGAGAGTAGCAAAGGGTCCTACTTAGTTCCTAAACTGCAAATATTACATTATTCATTTAACTGTTATACAAGCAAATTTCTACTTATATACTGTTTGAAATATGACCTTTTTTCGGAGACTTAATCCTTATTTTACAAAGATAAGAAGCCGAACGATGGCCGAATGGTAGAGCTCTGTTCTTCGGAACCAGAGTTCGCGGGTTC
>JAGEOH010001016.1:0-25000 GCA_032207245.1 Pardosa pseudoannulata
CAACATTTTCATTTCAAGAAACAATGGCATATATTGTTTCTAATTTCTATAAAGCATTGATTTGGTTTAATTTGATTTTGAGAGCTTCAATCTACTTTTATGAGACCGGTAAAAAACGATTAAAGACGATTTCTCGCCTCTACGGACATCCATACTAGCAGTATCAAGCTATAAAAGAGTATATTGACTTAAAAAATAAGTAAATAAGAAAAGATTCAATTGGCAACATGAGGATAAAAAAATTCTTTGTAAAAATCTTGAAACAAGATTTTTTATTAAGCCTTAGATCAAGATTTTACAAAAAAGAGGGGAATAAAATTAAATATATTGTTGGGCTTTTAAAACTAATTAATTGTAAGCATCAGGGGCGTATAGTTTTTCTGTCATTACTTTTAACACTTTGACTGCATGGGGGTCATCGGTGATTGGCACTCGATTTGGCTACAGCGCCTTGGGGACCACCGGTGAGCGGCGACACATCAAATAATAAAAGTACATAACGCGTTGACTGTCATGGGTCCCACCACTAAAACTGCTTCAAGCAGGATTTTATAACTCATTTTATCTGCTGAAAATCATATTTCAACATGATACGCATCACATAATGAAAAGATCACATCGGCGCCTTGGGAAAACCATCGAAAATGCGTCTGGCAGTCAACATGTTAATATTAAAATGATTATCAATAAACTCCTCCTTTATATTGACAGCTTTTAATGTATGTTATCTAGATGAAGAATGAATACGAACATGTGACTGGTCAGTCATTGTTCTACACCAACTGGATGGTCAATCAACCTCAGGCAGCTTCAGCTTTTATGGATAACTGCGTGGCGACCACAGTTGCAGGAGAATGGCTGGTAAAGAGCTGCAAAGATAGGCATCCTTTCATTTGCCAGTCCGGTTTAGGTAAGAATGACATAAATCCACCCCACTAAAGAGCATAAATTGTAAAACAATTAAGTGGAGATTTCCTATTATACTGCTTACCCTTGTTTGGCGACTTTTTCACATCATTTGAGTTGAAACCCAGATGTTGTTCTCCTTTGTATATATGTAAGTACATAGATAGTATCATAGTAAATACATCGACCGTAGTAAGTACATAAATCGACCACACTAAAGAGCGTAAACTGCAAGATAATTAATTAGAGATTTTCGATTAATTCCTATTTTACTGCTTACCTTTATTTGGCGACTTTTTCACATCATTTGAGTTGAAACCCAGATGTTGTTCTCCTTTGTCTATATGTAAGTATCCATAAATACAAGAGAACATAATGGAATAAAAAAAAACCGACGCTCACTCTGCAGAACAGAGTAAATAGAAGATCGGGAAAATACTCCAGAAACATGTGTCAGTGATTCGGTAGTATTTATTAGGAAAACTATAGAGTTTGATCATTACAGCGGCTAGATAAATCACGCAAAAATATTTCTTTTGTGCAAGGCATTGAATAACTAAAATACTATGTAGTTTGAGTAATTCTGTATTGAAGTTTTACATTTAATACCTTTATACCTATGCTGTACTTTTGTTTGGCTACTCTAGTACTTACTTTATAAAATAACAGTTGAATGAAATCCATTTGCATTTATCTTCGTATTCGCACTAAGCTTAAAATAAGCATATGCATTATTTTATTTATGGATCTATTTTTTTTTTCAAATATTTTTGCAAGCGATTACCACTTTAATTTTACCCTACTTTTTTGGTTTAAAAAAATAGTGCTACGTTTCATCGTTGGCGTGGCTTAGTTGGTTTAGGTGCCTGTTTAGTAAACAGGCGATCGTGAGTTCGAATCTCGCCGGCGCCTAAGTTAGAACTTTTTTTTTATGACTTGAGTCCACTAAAATCAGTATGTCCTTACATGTCTAACAAATTGCTACCGTAGTGTAACGTATCCGGTCCCTGTTTTAGGTGATACAATGAAGAATCAGGTGTGTCTTGAATAATGAATTTATTTACACCTCTGCTATATACATCATTTCTATATATACAAAAAAAAATTCAGATCACAAGTATGTGATTCGATACAAGTAGGCCTGAGTAGAGACGTGCAATATCTAAGATCTGCCTCTGCCGAAATATTGGTCATCCGATAGAAAAAACAATTCGGTAGCTAGAGCGAAAGTTCACTGAAGTAATTAATTAGACGTGATAAGTAGAGATCACGACTGGTTTTCTTCGAAGAATATCAAAACACAGTTAGAGTTCCTAAGGGGAATGTGCAATCAATCCTGAAGAGGATTATATTGAAAAGGAAACCCAATGCACAGGATAGCTTTCTGAATCTCAGCAAGAGATATATCCCAAGGCGGGATTTTCGCTAAATAAAACTCTCCAATGGAGAGACTGGTCAAGACGACCTGCGAGGTAGCCGATGATGGCTACTCTCAAAAGAAAAGATCCCAAGGTGGGATTATAGCTAAAAAACTCTCCGATAGAGAGACTGGTCAAGGCGACCTCCGAATTAGCTGGTTGCTAGCTAACTAACTCCTTCTCTAAAAAAATCTTCTCTCGTCTCTTTCTAGGGGAGGAGCCTCTAAGAGAGGGGCCTCACCCTTATAGGATCATCTAGCGATGACCTCACCAACTGGATTGGTCTGGGTTAAACAATCACCGGCCGCAAACCCAGGGGTCTCTGGAATTCTTGTCGGCTAGATCCAATGTCGCAGCAATACTTTTGTAGTTCTGATGGTCATATTTCTGGCTGGCAGTTTGGGTGCCAGGTTGTCTGGTCTAATGTTTCACTACTATAGGACACAAAAGTCTAGACATCGTGGTGGTGGGGAAAGCAATCCTTTGTATCCACACAAGCGAAGTCCACCTCTCAAAGCAAAGTTCTTTGATGTCGACACACCGCTAAATCACTCCATTACAGTATAATGCTCCTTAATCAATAAATCTAAATATCGAGCATCAGTTTTCGTATTTGTTAAGTTACAAGTTTATAAGATTTACAGTAACTTAAAAATTTAACTATAATTTGAGGCTCCATATTCAAGAAGTACGCAATAATTTAAATAATTTTCAAGAAACTTTTATTTTCAGAGACACCCTGGCCTCATATGTGGCTTTAAATTTGATTGAGTTCTCGAAAACAATTAGTAGTACACGATTGAAAAGTTCGACTTGTGGAAAATGTAAATACAGAAACCAAACATTTTGTCATTTTTCGTCTCTTTACTAATAGTTTTTAAATCTTATTTATAACAACATAAAATACTAATCTAAAAATAAAATTTACCATCTAAAAAGTACTTTCTGTCCAGTTTATTTTTTATATATATGCATGAATATTTTCAGCCAAATTCTATATCCAATCATTCAAGCCTAATACGAGACTCCAAGAAATTTAGATAATAGAATGATGAACAAATTATATATTTCTGATGGGAGTTAATTCCACTCTGATAGATATTTCTTTCAATGAATTGTCACAAGACAACTCAGTCTCTTCTTCTGCAGTCGTAAATGCAGATTAATTTTATGGAATTAAATGGATCTCGAACCCTAGAAAATTTATTAATATAATTATTTTGAAAATATTTCTCAGACTAGATGATAATTCGTAATAAAAATTCCTTAAAATCACTTTCATTAAAGGAAAAAAATTAGGAATAATCCTTTCTTACATCTTCAGTCAATTTTTCTGTCCTTGCTTTTAGTTAAAAAAAATAAATAATTCAAGTCATTTTTGAAAATGTTACGTAGGTTGATGAAAAGACTTTTTTTTTTATATATATATAACTTAAAGGCATTTGTTTGTTAAGCATTTACCCAATGTGTGCGAAGCTGTTATTAGTTTAACATCCCCCAAGAAGCATCCCCCAAAAGTCTAAAAATTTGTAGTTGACCCTAAAAGGGGATGCTAGGCATTTATGGGTTTATAATATAGAATGCAATTTTAAGCAGAAAAATTTTATAAAAAAAAACTGTTTTTAATTTTTATATAGTAAGAGGTCAAAGGAGTCAATCGTGAAGGTTCTATGAAATATGACAGCTGCTGTTTGCTTCTTATTAATGGCATATATTTCTATTCTAGATAGTCCAACAGAATTTAAGGTGGACAGATCGCATTCTTGCGTGAATCTTTCTGGAGACTGGAGCGATTTGGAGGGTAGTAACTGTTATATGTTCGAGACACACATGAAAATGAATTGGGTCAGCGCTATGCATCAGTGCTTTATAAACGGTATGTATTATTAATACTTTTACTCTCGTTTTATTTTATTTTCTTATTTGCACTACAGCTTACAGCAGGCCAGAACCACCCCAACGAGTTTTTTTCATCAGAGTCTATCAGATGCTATTTATTTCCAATTAGAAAACGTTGTGATGACTTCAATATTCTTGAGTGAGAGGTAACGTGAAGAATGGATCGCAGTCAAGATAAAAATTGGAAATTACTTTTATTCTTGATTAACTACGGCTATTTACAAGGGGATTCTAATTCCCAAATCATGTAGAACTGCAAAGGATGGTTGCCTGTATAACTTCCTCACGACGATCACAGTCGAAAGAAAAAGAGATTTAATAATCTCGTACAAGTGGGGAGGCTTTTCAGGGTGCAATGCAAACCCGATTTATCCCCAGTTCGGTATCAAAGACTCTGCCGCTCCCTAAATGATCGCACTTTACGAATCTCCCGAACTCGAAAGCTGGCTCCGGTAAAAAACGCGAAAGCCTCCAGGAGGTCTACACACCTACGTAAAGAAATGTCGAAAAGCCCTGAGTAGCAAAATTGTAGGCTTTTTATACCTGGGGGTCAGTTAAGGTCCCGCCAACTATTTATTGTGTCAGTTAAGATCCCAGTTACTTGAGAACTCCAGCTAAAGTTACAGTTATATTTTTTTAGCTGAATTCTCATTCGCTGGCTGTCTCTTTCCGGAATTCCCAGGGATTCATTAACGTGATCCATCAGGAGGCGTAATCGTCTATTTAATCCGATTGTCAAGATCCCAGACCCTGCGCCGCCAAGCTATTGTCCTGGTAAACAGGTGGGATCCCATCAGCTGCTTTGGAGCGTGCTCGGTACAAAAAGGGAAGTCTTCACAACGTCAATGTTTTTTATCTTCCTCAATATTATCAAACCATTTAAGGGGTGATCTTCCTCGTTACCTAGTGCCTCCAGGTTTCTTGAGGGTTAGTAGCTTAGGAGGTTTTTATCTTCTGGTCTAAAAAAGAGTCTGAGGTACCTTATTTAACTTGATTTAGTAACTTTAACAATGTCTGGCTGTTTATATCGATTATTCTTGTTTTTATACTCTTCCTCTTCATCATGTTCTTAAGAGCAACCTTTTAGGCCTTGGCTGCATAAACCACGCGCACTTTCCATCCTCCTATGTCTCTAGCTACTCCTCTTCAGTTCTGTATATTCAGGACATCTAGGTTTTTTCCACGTCGTCGAGCCATCTGGTTGGGGGTATCTCTCTGCTTCGGGTTTCCACAGAATTTTTTAAAGTAGCTATTTTAAGTGCACTGTTTTTTGCACTTAAAATATCTACTATGATGACCTAGATGTACTGCTTGTATATTCAGGACATCTAGGTTTTTTCCACGTCTTCGAGCCATCTGGTTGGAGGTATCTCTCTGCTTCGGGTTTCCACAGAATTTTTTAAAGTAGCTATTTTAAGTGCACTGTTTTTTGCCCTTAAAATATCTACTATGATGACCTAGATGTACTGTTTGTATATTCAGGACATCTAAGTTTTTTCCACGTCGTCGAGCCATCTGGTTGGAGGTATCTCTCTGCTTCGGGTTTCCACAGAATTTTTTAAAGTAGCTATTTTAAGTGCACTGTTTTTTGCACTTAAAATATCTACTATGATGACCTAGATGTACTGTTTGTATATTCAGGACATCTAGGTTTTTTCCACGTCGTCGAGCCATCTGGTTGGAGGTATCTCTCTGCTTCGGGTTTCCACAGAATTTTTTAAAATAGATATTTTAAGTGGACTGTTTTTTGAGCTTCTCCAAACATGGCTCAACCATCTTAAGGTATCCGTCTACTTTCGGAGAACTTTTTTCTTTAAACGTAGAAACTAGTCCATATTTTTACATTTTTAGATTTATTTTTTATATTATCATAGAGAATTGCACTTAAAAAATTTATTCCTGGAGAAGTTTTTATAAAATTTCTAATAAATGAAGAAAATTTAGTAAAAAAATCGAGTTTATTCAAAAGGTCTAATTTTTTAATAAATTATTTCAATATTTTTTGATGCAACACATTTCTTATACACTGGACTAGTGAATCACCTAAAATCTTTGCTTAATTTACATTTGGTAAAAAATTTTGGTTTTTCAAAATCATGCATATTAAATTTTTAACGAATTTTCATTACCTTTAGATCTAACTATGAGTGTAACATCATTAAAAATTATCCACATTTAAAACTTTTAGGTTATTCACTAGTAAATACTATCAAAAGCATTCATAATAATTTTCAACAAAATATTTTAAGAACTTTTTGAGAAATCACATTTCTAGTTTCAACATTTTATTAAAAATACTGTTCTGAGAAAAATGCATTTGAAGTTTATGAAAGCAACTTTAACTATTAAAAAATTAAAATACATATTTAAAATTCCCCACACTTTCTTGCTTCAAAACTTTCTAATTGCCAAGTTACTAATTATTAAAAATACTAGAAAAATGTTTAAACTAATCTTCATGAAAATTTAAAAAGTTTTGTCCAAAAAATGCTCTTTAAAAGGCTTTAAATTCACAACTTCCGGTTCCGAAGTCGCTACTTCCGTTTTGTTTTGACAGTTGTCACTGATGTTTAAACAGCTGTAATTTTTCTTTAAAATGCCGTAGAGACAAAACAAAAACAGATTTAGAAACCTAAAAGTTGAAATTTTACAACAGAGAGATAAAAAAACTATGATTTTTGGCAAAAAAATGACGTTTTTAACGTAGACGGATACCTTAAAACAAAAATTTCCGATAATCCAGTTCTAGTTTGTCTGTCTTCGAAGAATCACAATCATTACCCAAGGCCGTAACTATGGCATGGCAAAGATGACATTTGCCAGGTCGCATCAACCACAGGGTTGCAGTACCATGATGAAAATGAGGTCCGAAAGAGGACGAATCACCCCGAGTAGAAATAAGGGAATATTGAAAAGTAATTGTTTTTATTATAACTTCTTATTTTATTTATAAGATAAAATGTGTTTAAAAAATATTTTAATTAATTTTATTACTTTTAAAAATTTTCCTAGAAACTAAACTTGTTATAAATTCTTAGAAAAAATGTTTACTAAACACTCCTAATATGCCTCAATATTGTGACGTCGCTACACCCCATTGGCTTCACAAAGAGGTTTTGTTAAAGCCCAGGCCAAGCTGACATTCTGACTGGGTTTCTGACACTAAACTATAAAGGGTTTTCGGTTCGACAAGCCTTGAGATGTCCGAGGTGATTAGAAGGTCGGACGCGAAGCCGAAATGTCAGACTGTCAGGCTCCAACGAAAGGACCAATCGGAGGCTAGCAGGACGGCGACGCGGGAAGGAAAAGCCAATGGGAAGAGTGTCGAAGGTGACGTCATGCGGCGTGTGCCGGAGAGATTCCCTTCGGAAGAAGAGAACGAGCAAACTCGGCAACTTGTTGCAATTTTATTTATTTATTTATTTATTTATTTTTTTTTTTTTTTTGAGAGATTTTCTCCAGTTCTGTGTGGAATCTGTCGGCATCTGACCGCAGATTGTTTTTTAGGTTCGCCTCGACTTTTAGGTCCGTACCAGCTCACCTGAGCCCAGTGACTTCCATTCGGAAAATTTGTGAATACTTTCTATTTAGTCAATAATAAAAGTTGTTAATGCTATAAGCTATACGTCGTGTCACAACCACTTCGACACCCACACGCTGCCCGAGGATCAAGTGACATTACAATATAAATCCGGTTATTCACCTTAAAGTTTGAATTTATTGAATTCATTAAAAATTTAAATTTAAATTTAAATTTAGAAATTCGTCAATAATTTTATGAAAATTCAACGTGACAATAAAAAAAATATTCCCCTGGAGTAAGCTATTCAATTCATCAGCAAAATAATACCTCCCGAGTGTTCAAAATATTTTTAAGAATTAATAAATGTAAAAATAGAAGAAAAAATTGATATACTAGGAACATTTTAAGAAATAAAAAAATATTTTGTGGGTTTATTCTAAATATATGATATAGAAAAAAAGTTTATATATTTTCTCACTATATTTGGTGGTAGGGGCGAATACCAGTTTTTTGTCACGGGTACCAAAGGACCTAGTGTGAAGACCCCTTTGTTCAGAACACTAACGACCGAAATAAGCTGACCTATGTCAAACCTGCTTGACAGACTACAATAGAGCGGTGACGCAGTGTCTGGGATGTTGACAGTTAGTAAATACTATCCAATATACAATATAAAAATATTTTAGTTTAACAGTTTAAGACCAAAATAAATCATGAGCAGTCCGTACAAAGTATGACTATGCAGACTCAAGTAATTGTAAGCCATACATGGCCATCTTATCTTGAAACTAAAACTTCTATTTGTCCACAGCCCTCATTCCTAAAATGATCCCCAATACCCGGATTCTAATCATCCCACACTCCTTTCATGTTCTTTCACCAATTAATTTTTCTCCTAGTACTCACAAAGTAAAGGATTCTAATAACCCCCCTCTCCTTTCATGTTCTTTCACCAATTAATTTTTCTCCTAGTACTCACAAAGTAAAGGATTCTAATAACCCCCCTCTCCTTTCATGTTCTTTCAGCAATTAATTTTTCTCCTAGTACTCACAAAGTAAAGCATCGCTTCTTGTGGCTCTAGTTTGGAGAATCAATTTCTAAGATTACCATTGGTCATCTACTCTTTTCTGATTGGTGCAGATCAGGTCGTTTTGATCCGGTTCATGTTTACAATCATATTTTTGCTTGATAGCAGCACTATATCCTAGTACTACTCTAACTCTTCAGTTCCCTCCTAATTTTATTTTATAACTTGCAAAAATCTTATAAAATTCAAAAACTCAAATAAAAATTCGAAAAAAAGTAAACACCTTTATTTTTTTTTAAGAGATCTTGCATCTCTAAGAGTTTGACTTCTTTTATTTTTCATCATGATATTCCTTTACTTATTGCATCGTGCTTTTAATTATATGCATCATGTGCTATATATTTTCTATTTTTTTACTCTTCTATTGAATAGGGAATGGGGAATAGAATTCTATTGAATAGATTGAATAGGGGTTATGCCCTGATCGGTCGCGGTAGTGATTCCGGAGCATTGCCTCGAGAATTCCGGAACGGGATAGCTAACGAATGAGATTTCGATTAATTAACTAGCTGTAACCTTAACTGGAGTTCTCAGGTAACTGGGATAGTAACTGACCAGAAAACGGTTGGCGGGACCGTAACTGAATCGCAGGTATAAAAATTCTAGAATTTTTAGACTCGTGGCTCTCCGACGATTTTTTACGTAGGTGCTTTGACCTCGTGGAGGCTTCCATGACATTTGACCGGAGCCAGCTTTTTAGTAATTACGTTCGGGAGACTCGTAAAGTCCGCTCATATAAGGAACGGCAGGGTCTCGGACACCGAACGGGAGATAGATTGGGTTCGCGTTGCACCCTGGAAAAGCCTCTCCATTGTGTGAGATTATTTAATCTTTTTTTCGACTGTGATCGTCGCGGTAATGTTATGTAAGCAACAATCCTTTGCATTTTGAATGTTTTGGGATATTTGAATCCCTTTGTACATAACAATTAATTACTCCAGAAAATAAAAGTAATTTCTAATTCTGTTATGTCTGTGATCCTTCTTCACACTACCTCTTGAATCAAGAACATTGAAGGCGTTACACTAGTTACGGCCCTGTAATTACCAATAATTTTATTGATTGTATGGAGTGGAGAAAGAGCAGAATTAATTCACTTCCGTTCACATTCAGATGATATATAGCTCTGAAAGTCATGAGATATCATCTGATATCACATGAAATTTGCTAAAAATATCAATAATTTGGTAATTTTTTTTAATTTACAAGTGCCTGTTGAGGAGAATTCTTATGTAGCAAATATAGAATAACAAAGGCTTTTTTTATATAAGTTGGCAATATGAGGGGCAATCTTCTGATTTTACAACTTCTTAATTGTTAGACAAACTTTAAATTACTAAATAAATTTGCTTTAAAGTTTAAAAATTTAACAGTTCATTAGTCTAAATCCATAATATCCTCGTACATATTTAATAAAAAGATACGAATTTTGGAGTGTGGTTAAGGAGAGGAAGGAGGAGGTCATGAAAATCAGTTTCGGGTGCCATTTTTGCTAGCGTTGGGCCAGATTCTCATTGTGTGTTATTTCTTGTTTAAAGCTTAGCAATCTCATTTTTCAATCTTGAAACCTTCTAGTTCATGTAAACTGTCTTGAAAACTTTTATGTGGGTGAAGAAACCCTTTCTAGTTAGAAATAATGATTACTTCACTATTTAAAAGGACTGTGAACTAACAATAGGGAAGTAATCATTATTTCTATTCATCGCCATTAAAAATATTATAATTTAAAAGTTAAAGACCAGATTAAATCATGAGCAGTCCTTTCAAAGTATGATTATACAGACTCAAGTAATCGTAAGCCATTCATGGCCCTCTTATCTTGAAACTAAAACTTCTATTTGCCACAGCCCTCATTCCTAAAATGATCCCCGATACCTGGATTCTAATCATCCCCCACTCATTTCATGCTCTTTCACCAATTAATTTTTCTCCTAGTACTCACAAAGTAAAGGATTCTAATAATCCCCCTCTCCTTTCATGTTCTTTCACCAATTAATTTTTCCCCTAGTACTCACAAAGTAAAGGATTTTAATCATCCCCCTCTCTTTTCATGTTCCTTCACCAATTAATTTTTCTCCTAGTACTCACAAAGTAAAGAATTCTAATCATCCCACTCTCCTTTTATGTTCTTTCACCAATTATTTTTTCTCCTAGTACTCACAAAGTAAAGCATCGCTTCTTGTGGCCCTAGTTTGGAGAATCAATTTCTAAGATTACCATTGGTCATCTACTCTTTTCTGATTGGTCCAGATCAGGTCGTTCTGATCCGGTTCATGTTTACAATCATATTTTTGCTTGATAGCAGCACTATATCTTAGAACTACTCTAACTCTTCAGTTGCCTCCTAATTTTATTTTATAACTTGCAAAAATCTTATAAAATTAAAAAAAAAAACCCAAATAAAAACACACAAAAAAGTAAAACGCTTTTATTTTCTTTTAAAAAAAAGGACGCATGCGTCTCCAGAAGTTTAACTTCTTTATTTTTTATCATGACATTCCTTTACTTATTGCATCGTGTTTTAATTGTTATGCATAGTGTACTATTTATTTTCTATTTTTTTTACTCTTTTGTCAAAACAACTCAAGCAATTTAATTAATAATTTTTTAATTTTTCCCACTTAATTAATCACTGGTACTTATTCTTAGCCAACATCATATCAAAAATTTTGTCCTGTGCAAATTCCCAGATATCACTGAACTAGAGGGCTTGACCCATAAAGTTCAGACCTCACTTGTCAGATATTCACTTGTCAAAAAAGCCTTTAGATTTCCCTAGGTTACTTACAACCAATGGGATTTTTTTTTTTTAATTTTCTTCTTGTCAATCCCATTTATTCATTTTTTTTTCCTTATCTGTTGGATTATTTCGTAAACATGAAAAAGTATTTCGCTACTGCTTTTTGTTTTTCATCAGTAATTTAATCCAAAGCCATAACTAGACCATTGACCAAAAGCAATTTACTTGGGAAGATTCTTTTAAATATTTTCATATTTAATTTTCAAGAAAAATTAGCTTCTTTTACATTATATTAAACCTTTGTTGGAATAAAAGTTAATAGTTCATAATATGCTTTACTTATTTAACGTATTATCATTATGTATTTTTCCTTTGATTCTTTCTTTTTTTTAAGAGGCTCCTTAATTTTTCTACAAAAGAGACCTCAATCTTCTTAGACCACATCTAGGGTGAGAACTTAATTAGAAATTAAGAGTGACTAAATTATTAAATATTCAAATAAAAATTTCCTGATTTAGTCTTCATTTATTTTTTAATATACAGTAGAACCTTGATTATCCGCATTAATTTGGACCGAACCTATTTCGGATAATCGAGAATTCATCAGTAATCATCTAGTTTAATATGTAGTATCGTCAAAGGCGGACTAAGGCCTAGGCAACCTAGGCACGTGCCTAAGGCCCGTAATTTTTGAGTCCCGAAAATTAGGTTTTTAATTTTTAATTTTATTTAACAGAAAAACGTGTAATTCATGATTATTGCTGAAATCCAGAATCGTTGATTAATAAAGTCGACAAATGTGGACGAGCGTTCTTGTGCTTACGCATCGACGCCCGCGAGTGTCGATGTGTGTAAATACGATCGAGCCTCGCATTTATCAAGCCTTTACTATGCACGTCAGTAAAGGCTTTCGCCTTTACTGAAGATACTTCGCCTGCATCCATGTGGTCATTTATTCAGGAAAATAATATTATTGCGACATTCTCTAATTTAAACATAGTTCTGAGAATTTATTTAACCCTTCCAATAAGCAATGCAAGCAGTGAAAGATCATTCTCAATAATAGCCAGAATAAAAAAATTTTTACGATCCACATTTGGCCAACAAAAATCAAATAGTTTATCATTACTTTATATAGAAAAAGGGTTATTAAATAACTCTATTAATTATGATAATCTAATTGACGAGTTTGCAGATTTAAAAGTGAGAAAAAATGGCAATATAACTAATCAATCTGGGTATATTTGTTTAAGTATTATTGTTTATTTTAATAAATTATGTTTATGTTTGTTTCAATGAATTATGTTTATTTAATTTTTGTACATTTATATTATTTTTTTCCTTTTTTTTCTTGGAATCCGATAATTAAATAGAACTACATACTATATGCTTTAAAACCAAACAACCAAACGCAAAGTACGTGTTATGACTGAAACACAGGCCCGGATTTACAATGTCGCCTAGGGCCAGCTTTAGCCTTAGTCCGCAACTGAGTATCGTCATTGCACTGTTATTATGACTATTTTAACTGTCAAATACAGTAAAATTGTAAATAAAAATAAATTTATTTCTCAAACAAAAACTTACAATGGTTTAAATGAAAGCTTCATCTGGTGTACATTAGCCATCCTTTGTCATGTAGCTCTATCCCGAAGTTTTCTTAAAAAGCATGGTTTTAGATGAATCCCATCGTTCATCTTGTTCCAACCAAAGAAGGCCTTTTAAGAAACACTCGAAAGCATCATCGTTACCGATCTTATTTACTCCTGAATCATTTTCATCTTCATCATTACCTTCTTCCTCTGGAGAATTTCGGACTTCTATTAATTCCTCATTGAGCAACTGGAAGCCTGCATCTTCCACGTCATAATTCAACCAATCTGTGATTTCTCTATCCCCTCAATTTTCAAAACCTTTCACTGTGCTAAAACCACTTGAAAACTACGTAACACTTTCTTTCATAATGTCTGTAGCATTTTCATCTGCGCCAATTGAAAATTTCGGCAAAAGTTTTCGCCAGCCTATCCCCTATATAATAATAGCCTAAGTTGTTTGTCCGCGAATTTCTGAAGCGGTTGTACCTGGAATGGTTACAAACATCCATATTGGATTTTTATGAGTTAGGGTTAGCAAAATTGAAAGCGAGTTCGAAATCCACCCCATCTCCCCTTTTTGAGCGTTTAATGCTATTATTTCAAGCCTTATCCTCCCTCTTATTCTATACAAATTTCATTCTTAATAAGATGTCAAAGGCAGAAAGTAATATTTAAATTTCTGGACTGTTTCTACTTTAACCTTCATATACTCTAATTAGCTCGCTCAGAAAGTGCAGACGTTGTACGTTTGCTAGAATGTCCGCCCATTTGATCGTCGTATTTCTCGGGTTGACGGTTCTATTTCCCGATGCAGCCATTTTTTTTTAATGTCTAATAAATTTAATATTTTCTGCTTTTTCTTTTAAATTCTTATTCCGAAAGTTGTTTTATTATTTTTAAAATAAATGTTTACTATTTTTTCAACTTTTTATAATTTTTATTATTTTTATTTTATTAAATTCACGTATTGCTTTACGGATGTCCCTGGCCACATAAACATTTCATGTTGTGTATCCCTAAACTTTCTTCTCGTAATGTAATAATAGCCTAAGTTATCTGCCCGTCTGTCCTCGAAGTTATGAAGCTGTTGGACCTGGAATGGATAGAGCATCCATATTGGATTTTTGATGAGTTAGGGTTTGCAAAATTCAAAGCGAGTAAAATTTATATTTCCCAAACTATAGATCCGATTCTGAAGTAAATTGGTATGAATAAGCTTCGTATCACAGCGAAAAATACTGTCCTCTTTAAAACGTTCGAAATTCACCCCGTACCCTTTTCAAGCATTTAATGCCATTATATCAAGCCCCATTTTAAGAACAAACGATTCAATTTATCACATAATAAATAGGTAAAAATAACAATTTTTTCTAGCCTTATGACGTCATTCCTTTAACCATCTCATTTAATCATTTCTTATTTTAAATTATTTAAATATTTTCTGCATTATTTCCATACGTTTTATCACTAAACTTAGATATTACATAAATAATTTTCTTTTTTATTTGACTTAAATAATAGATTAAGCACATGTGATATTTTTAATCGATTATTTTTGTTGAAAGGTAATTCTGAGCCAAAAAACAAACCATTTTTTTACCTGCCTCTTAGGGTATTTTACGATTTTTGAAAATTAAAAATTTTACTAATCCCGTCGTATGACGGGCTATATGTTAATTGTAGCATAGATTTCCCAAGCTGTTCTTGAGATGACAAAAGAGGCTAGGTTCTTTGCACTTGCTTACAATCAGAGGGTGCAATAACATTTGATTGTTCTCTGATTCGGCAGTATGATCTTCCAAATTTCGAAACGGTGTGTGTTTTCGTTTAGAACAGGGATGTTTGAAAGTGGTAAAGAGTGCACTCATACCGAGAATTGAGCTTGCGAGAAGGAATTCTAAAAAGGGGAATTCCAAAATATTTATCTGCACTCTTAGTTTGGAAAGGTCGACTTTCATACAAAATATAACTATTTAGAGGACTAGCATATAGCCCATCATATGACGGGATCAGTAAAATTTTTAATTTTCCAGAATTGTAAAGTACCCTATGAGGCAGGTTTAAAAAAAAAATGGTTTGTTTTTTGGCTGAGAATTATTTTGAAACAAAATATTACCTCAAGAAAATTATTTACGTAATATCTAAGTTTAGTAATAAAATGTATACAAATAATGCAGAAGATATTTAAATAATCTAAAATAAATGATTAAATGAGATAGTTAAAGGAATGACGTCATAATGCTAGAAAAAAATTGTTATTTTTAGCTATTTATTAAGTGATAAATTGATACATTTAATCACTTGCTCTTAAAATGGGGCTTGATATAATAATGGTAATAGGTGAATTTAATAAAATAAAAATAATAAAAAATTTTAAAAATGGTAAAAATTTATTTTTAAAATAATAAAACAACTTTAGGAATAAGAATTTAAAAAAAAAGCAGAAATTATTAAATTAATTAGACATTTAGAAAAATTCGGCGACGTCGGGGGCAGAACTATCAACCCGAGATGTATGACGATCAAATGGGAGACACTCTACCAAAAGTGCCAGCTTACACGTGACAGAATGGTTAGAATATATAAGGGTCGACTAAAAATAGTCCAGAAATTTAAATATTGCGCTTCGCCCTCGCCATCCTATCAATAATGAATTTAGTATAGAATAAGAGGGAGAATAAGGCTTGAAATAATAGCATTAAACGCTCGAAAAGGGGGGGATGAGGTGGATTTCGAACTCACTTTGAATTTTGCTAACCCTAACTCATAAAAAATCCAATATGGATGCCTGTATCTATTCCAGGTACAACCGCTTCATAAATTCGAGGACAGACAACTTAGGCTATTATTATACAGGGTATAGTAGAAAGTGAAAGAAAGGGGAAGAAACCGACTTTGGTTAACGGAGAGTTTCAGTTAATTGGGATTCTACTGTATTTCATTCTCTTGTCGAATTTTAATTTATTCAAAATGTGAGACTAAAACATTATTTTGAAATTTATCATTGTTCATTACTACTGCATGCAATTCTCATTATTTCTTTTATCATGTATTTTTTCGTCTATTCTTTATTGCTCTATTATTGCAGGTGGCTATTTAGCAAGTTTTCATTCTCTTAGTGAAGTACAAAACGTTCTCAACTACCAACAAAGCAACGATGCCAGCAGATCTTTGACGTTACATATCGGATTAATGAAAAGGAAAGATGGTAAAGTTCTAAAAGATACTTTTGTATGTAAAATCCTCTATATGTATGTACTCCTTTCGCTGACAATATTGATGAAATTTATAATGCCGATTCTAATCAACCCCGGAAAATTTTGGCCAAGTCAAAGGAATTCTAAGTCAAAGTTAGGGTATAGAAATAGCGTTATTGTGCTCTCAAGTCTAGAGACCATATAACATGGGTCATCAAACTCCTGCTAGGTCCACTCTGCACAAGTAAATAAAATGGAGATTGCGCGGCCAGTCTTATCCAATCTCAGTTTTGAATGATGACCACACATGGTGCTACTTGAGTAGACTAAAATGTCGCGAGTTTTCAATTTTCCATTAGAGAACAATATTATAGTCTTTCACGGCATTCTATATAAAATTACAATGTAGGTCCTTATTAATTATGGCAATTTACAAGCAACTGTTCATGATAGAAATTACTGACTTGGAAATCCAGTAAGATAAAATTTTGTATCAACAATAGTATGCTTAACTACAATGAATATAAAAATAGCATTTACTCATAAAAAATAACGTTTTCTTTTTAATTTTATGAATAGAAGTATCTGTTTTAAAAAGCATACCTAGGCTACTACACCTATTTATTTATTTATTTATTGATCTTATCTTGTCTTAAAACGATTTGCCGACATGCGCCATAGAGTTGGCTCGTTGGTTTGATGCACTGCGGTCTACTTTTTTGCTATAAATAATACTAACGAGACCAAAACCTACTGCTTAAAGCCGATTCCAAACGGTTACGAAAATCCATAACAGCAGTAGGATTCGAACGAACCTACGCACCCTCATACCGAAGAGCAGCGACCTACCTGTTCGGTCCTCTGCCGTATAATAAAGAACATTTGGATAAAATCGTATTGCTCTACTGATTGTGGTTCGTCCTATACCCAGATAACTAAGCTACTTATTTAACCCCTTCCCTGTTTTGCCCCTATGCCGTATGGGTACAGCTCTCGGGCCTTTACTGATTTGCCCGTAGGGTGTATAGGCAATCTGATTTCTATTTCGCTAGCACTCTTTCGGCCGTATTTTTTCCAATTTTAGTAACAAATTATTCGTATAGATGTCCAGTAAATGATAGTTTGCAGTTTATTGTATTTTCTACTCAAAAGCGTGGGTTTTTTCGCATGTTTTGTATCAGAAGACTAATTGTTACCTTTCAGTGTATAGCTTTCTGGTCATATTTTACTAACCACCTGATAATTTTATTGATGTAAGAGTTGAATAATATATTTTTACTTTTAAATAATGGATAATTCTTAGTGTATGGAGCTAGTTTCTTGTGATTCGAACTGCGAACTTCAGTTCTATGATGCTGTCATAGAATGAAAAATAGTTGTAATAAATGTTTAAAAATATTACAAATGTTAATTTTAATGACATATCTTTACTTAATAATGTAAAATGAACAAAAAAATCCAATAAAAAATATGACATATTTTTGACCGAATTCTGGAAAAAAAATAAAACTGTCAAAGTTTTAATTTATAACCCTTTTTTCTATTATTAAAACTCAAGCACTACTGGTTAATAATCATTTAAATATAGCTTGTTGCGCTTCTCTTGTGTTGTGACAAAAAGCGACCAAATGCGATCATGTTGCTTTTTGTTACTATAATTTTCGCATCAACTGAGAGCAGTTATATACATATCAATTGTGTGAATTATTAATATCCTTCATATTCTGGTTTTTAATATGATAATAATCTTTTAGGCATGATGCCTTACTATAATTAACTTCTATAGTGGGTCACCGACTAAAATGATTGATAGTTTTTGTGTGTTGTATTTCACATTTTTGTCTTCAAAACATGTTGTAATACTGTTAACAGCATCCGGGCAGAATTATGGTTTTAATACGCTATTATTAAGTATGAACTAAATAAACGTTTATGAAATGTATTAAGAAAACAGTGTGGGTTAACTAGCTACAATATACTTTAAGCATCTGTTGAAGTGAAGACGACTGAGCGTTGTGACGTCCTGAAGTAGGGGTAGGCGAAGCCGTCAATGATACAGGTTGGACAACTGTTTACTATGGATTAAATACTTTATTCGAGGGAATAATTTATGTACAGTTATGTACAGGTTTCAGTAGATTCTAAATCTTCTGAGATCTCGTGGTGAGATAACGTAACACAATTACAATGTGTGGGTACAATGAAGCTAGTAATTCTCGAACACTGGAACAGTTCGCTAATTAGTGCCGGTGCTAAACGCTGACACTATAACCTCCGGGCTGATGATCAGTACAATCGGCTTTCACACTAAGGTTCAAACGCTCAGAGTGCGTATCGAGCTGGAGTTCGTTTAGGAAACTCAGGTTGCAAGACGATCCAAATGAGAGTAAGGGTCACCCTCAGCTACCTACTTCTATGCACGAAGTAGAAAAAAATATTAAGATAACGGTAATGAGATCCCAAAGTCGAAAGTCGACTTCTTAACAAAACAGAGAAGCTGGCGGTCTCTAAAGCAAGCAAGCTCCGGAAATCGGAGAGACGAGTGGACTCCTCTCGAGCTCCACAAAGCAGCTCTAAAACAACTCTCAAGGAAAAAAGTCTCTTCTTGACTCAGCCAATCTTCTTTTATAGCGGTTCCGGTTCCTTTCAAGAGATTCTTCAGGAACTTTCCAGACCCAGGATAACGCAATCTTGCGGTCAACTCCCCGCCTGGATCAGCTGATCCGTTTCTAGATGTGGCCGAAAGGTCGTCTTTAAGCTAACCACCAAAACAAACAACTTAATTCCTTTTGCGGTACCGGTAACTGGGCCCCCAGATGTGCACTACAGCATCGCTCTATTAATAATTATTACTCGAGTCTTTTCACTGCAACAAAGGCTCAGACGGGCTGGCTCCAGCGTACCGACAGTTTTCTATTATGTCCATTTAAGCGTAAGTTGTGGGTTTGTTGACGGGATCTAGTACACAATGTTAGGACCACACGTTTCTACCTGCCGCTAACCGTAATTGTCCACTGCGAAAAGTCACCTTTCATTCTTCTTTCTCTAGAGTCATGTAACCGATCGTTACAGCGTCAAGGCCAGCAGCACGTATAAGTGGAGTCCTCGTGGAAAATTATAAATCTGAATGAAAACGAATTTCTCCTACTGAATTCTTTTTTTAGTTTTAAATATAAATTTATGTGAGAATAAGCAGTAACAATGCTATTTATTCGGTCATCCCAAAGGGACCATACTCAAGCGACGATCTGCTTACCATGGCGTCTAGGTCTTATAAAAGAAAATGGTGATAGAATGCCACAAAAGATTTTAAGCTGTCCACTCATTCTTCTTCCTTGCTCTCTCTCTGAGGGGGCCCACAGATCTGTCGAAAAAAAGTCCGTTGGACAGCGTTGCCTGAACTGAAGTTGACTACTCTGCGGTTAGCAATCCTTCTTCATCAATGATGTCGAAGGAGGGTCACTCACATCACTTTCGTCTTTAGGTCAGTCTCTCGCGCTGGCGTTGCAGAATTGTAATTCTTTGTTACAGCATCATTGATAATCTTTGATACTACTGAGAAAGAATGGTTAGCAACTGTGACGAGTTAAATATTCTCGAGTGAGAGGTATGGTGAAGAATGATCACAGTCAAGATAAAATTGGAAATTACTTTTATTCTTTATTAAATACAGCTATATACAAGGGGATTCTAATTCCCAAATCATGTAGAACTGCAAAGGGTGGTTGTCTGTACAACTTCCTCACGACGATCACAGTCGAAAGAAAAAGAGATTGAATAATCTCAAACAAGTGGGGAGGCTTTTCAGGGTGCAATGCAAACCCAATTTATCCCCCGTTCGGTATCAGAGACTCTGCTGCTCCCTATATGAGTGGACTTTACGAATCTACCGAACTAGAAAGCTGGCTCCGGTTAAAAAAAAAAAAAACGCGAAAGCCTTCACGAGGTCAAAGCACCTACGTAAAAAAATGTCAAAAGCCCTGAGTCACAAAATTGTAGGCTTTTTATACCTGGGGATCAGTTACGGTCCCGCCAACTGTTTTTGAGTCAGTTAAGATCCCAGTTACTTCAGAACTCCAGTAAGATTACAGCTAGATTTTTTAGCTGAATTCTCATTCGCTGGCTGTCCCGATTCCGGAATTCCTGAGGATTCATTAGCATGATCCATCAGGGATGTGCGTTTATTCAATCCGATTGTCAAGATCCCAGACTGTGCGACACCACGTTATTGTCCTGGTAAACAGGTGGGATCCGATCAGCTTCTTTGGCTCGTGCTCGGAACAAAGGGGAGTCTTCACAAAACCAAAACTACCACAGAAGACTATCAAAAAAGTTTCCCGTTAGAAAAATTGCCTGAATGAAACTTGCTACAGTGTGAAGCATGCAGTAAAAATATGATAATGGAATTTAAATGATCCAACTTAGTTTGCGCTATATGTAATTATAAAAAAAAAAAAAGAATTCGTGGAATTTATGCAGTAGAACGTTCTTGTAATAAGTGACAATAAAAATTATTTTTGTTGGTTAAAATGTTTTGTATGCTAATGAAAGTTAGTTCAATTTCTATAATTTTTGTTAGGAAATTAAAAAATATATATATTTCTTCCTTACAACATGACCTCATTATTAATTATATTCATCCGATGCGTTTAAC
This sequence comes from Pardosa pseudoannulata, assembly GCA_032207245.1. NCBI lineage: Eukaryota > Metazoa > Arthropoda > Arachnida > Araneae > Lycosidae > Pardosa > Pardosa pseudoannulata. Next base: position 21,021 of record JAGEOH010001016.1, read on the forward strand.
TTTCAGTCAGTTTTAACCGTGATTGAAAACTGCATGTAAACTTCCTACCGCATGTGTATATTTAAGCCTCTTCAGCGTTGTTAGCTGGGGGGTGCACTTCTAGCTTATGCTGCAGTTCAATAGCCTGTTTAATTTACGTATTATTCTATGCTATAATTTTCATTAATAAAATTTTAACTAAAAGAGTTCGAAGTGGAAGTTTAATGAAATCCGAATACTTCATCAATCCTCTGACGTCTCTGCAAATTTAGAAGTGTTGGAAAATTACGTGAAACTTGGACTAATTTTCCATCAATTTTCCTAAGAGAAAATAATAGCTGTGCATTTTATTCCAAATTTTGAGCTTATCTACACTCGTTCTTCGCTCAAACGGTTAAAGCTAAGCCAGTGTAACCAGCATCAATAAGTTTAAGTAAACTTTTTTGAGAAAAAAGCATTCCTAAAATAATAATCGAATTGTACGTAAAGTGTTTTCAGAATTCCCTTTTGGTTATAAATTTTTTCTTACTAGAAAATAAAAACTGTCTCTGGAATTATGTCCTTTAACGCTTCTTTGTTAGATCATCCTCACTGTGTGACTCTTAAGATCCCATTCTGTTAATGCAACAAATTTCTTCTACGTACAGGCTCCATTCATTGGGCAGACAAGGGTCCCGTAGATTTCGTGAACTGGGAGGATCAAGTCCAAATTGATATAACCGAAAGTAGCAAAGAATGCCTCGAGTATCCTAGAGACAGCAGTAACTGCAAGGAATGTGTCGAAATGAATATGAGCACTGGAAAGTGGAGGTACATTAATTGCAATGACCGCTACCTTGGATTTATCTGTTCTTCTCCCAAAGGTATTATTTCGATCACTGTGTGTGTTTTATATACAGTATTAACTACATATCTATTAACTAAGTATTAAATATAAGAAATTCTTATGAAATTAAGTACTAAGGTTATTACTTAATATTAATTTTTGTAATTTATAGTCACGATGTTTTTAAAACTTTCCATAAGGTACTAAAACGATATTATAATTGATAATATTAATATTTTGGTTTGGTTTTGGATATGGAGCTCTACGGTCTACTGTTTTCACGCGAAAGCTAATGAGCCGATAATATTAATATTAGATACTTATATTATTATTGCATATAATATTATTTATATAGTATTTGGTAAAATATTCCTTAATATATTGTATAAAATATGAAAATGATATCAATTAATGAATCTGTTATAGAATAGTTCTCTGGTTTTCTAAAGGGAATAAATGCTATGCTTTAGAGCAGGGGTAGGCAACGCGGCGCCCGCGGGCGCCATGGCGCCCTCCATCGATTTTTAATGCGCCCTCGCTGGACTAATTTAAATGTATGATAGCCAGAGCGATTTACTTACTCTTGTCAAACTGCGATATACAGCAAGTAGTCAGTTTAGTTTAGGATTGTGCATAGATTAGCAGTTTGCTAACCTTGAGCTTATCTAATAACAGGCACGTATTTTTTGTTAGTGTGTGATCGTATTTCGAATAGACCACGCGTAGACCGTGCATTTAAAACTACCAAGTAATCCGAAATAATTCTTTTCTTTCAAAACCCTTCATGGATAAATGTAAAAGAAAAAGAACATTATTTTAACGATGAATGGGAACATCTATATTGTTTCGTTGATTACAAAGGGAAGTGTATTTGTTTGTTGTGTAATAATAGTGTTGCGATTCCCAAGAAAAGTAATATTGAACGACATTTTAAGACCGTTCATACCAATTTTGATAGTGACTATCCAATGAACTCTGAAATTAGAAGAAAAAAAAATATTTCTTTAAAATCTTCAATAACTAACCAGCAAAGTTTTTTTACTAAACCACTGCAACAACATAAAGCAGCAACGATCGCGTCATATAAAATATTGCATTTGTTAGCTAAGAATAAAAAAACATTTACAGATGGAGAATTAGTGAAAGAAACCATGTTAGAAGCTGCTGATTCACTTTTTGAAGATTTGGTTTGGTTTTGAAGTGCTACGGTCTACTTTTTGCAACACGAGGGCTAATGAGACCGGGACCTACTGCTTAAAGCCGATTCCGAACGGCTACGAACATCCATGCCATAGTGGGATTCGAACTCACGAACTCTGGTTCCGAAGGCCAGCACCCTAACCATTCGGCCAACATTCGGCCCACTTTTTGAAGAATTTAAAAATAAAAAAAATAGTTTCAGCTATAAACACGTTGCAATTATCAGCACGAACTGTTACTAGAAGAATTGAAGTAATTGCGGAGAATTTGGAGGCAGAATTAGCAAATGATATTTAAAATTGTATTTTCTTTTCGCTACAGATAGATGAATCGACGGACGTAACAAATATATCACAATTAGCAATTTGCGTGAAGATGGTATTTTCTGATTTTACAACAAAAGAAGAATTCCTTAAAGTTCTGCCTTTAAAGGGAAGCACCAGAGGTTAAGATATCTTTTCTACTTTTAAAAAGTATAAAACAGATGTAAAATTACCTGTACAAAAGTTATTGTCAATTACAACAGACGGGGCACCAGCGATGACTGGTAAGAAAAAAGGATTTATTGCCTTATGTAGACAGGATTCCTTATTCCCTAAATTTATTTCTTATCATTGCCTCATACATCAGGAAATGTTATGTGCAAAAACAATCGGTTTTCAACACGTATTTACGATAGTAACAAAAATTATTAATTCCATAACATCGGGAGCAATGCAACACATGTTGTTTAAATTACTTTTAGAAGATGAGGACGTTCAGCTCACAGATCTTCTTTTACATACTGAAGTAAGGTGGCTGAGCAGAAGTAAAATACTTGAGCGGTTTATCATGCTTTTGCCACAAATAAAGGAATTTATTGCATCAAGAGGCGATTTTTACGAGCAATTAGAAAATAAGGATTGGCTAATCGACCTCGGATTTCTGACAGATATGACGTGTAGATGAATATGAAGTTGAATGAGTTAAATTTAAAAATACAAGGGAAAAATCAGCATATCGCTGACATGATTAGTGCAGTAAATGCATTCAAATGCAAGTTAGTGTTGTTGAAATCCCATCTATTGAAAAAATCATTATCACATTTCCCAAATATAAAATATACTGTTGAGAGTTTAAATTTGAATAATGAAAATTTTACTGCTACATCATATTTAGAAATTATAGATAAGCTAATAGAAAAATTTTCTTCTAGATTTGAAGATTTTGCAGCATTAGAACCCGTTCTAAGATTTTTCATAAATCCATTCAATGTTACTGAAGATGATGTCCTTGAAATAGTGTCAGTATATTTCGAGTTTCATAATATCGAAGATCTAGAATTAGAAATAATAAACTTGCAAAGTGATATTATTTTAAAAGCGCATAGTAATGATAAAATATTTTGGAACTTAGTCGATGAAAATAAGTATTCTATTTTAAGGAAATGTGCGCTAAAAATTTATTCATATTGTGCAACAACATACAATTGCGAGTCTTTGTTCTCAAATATGAAATATTTGAAATCAAATTACCGAACAAAGCTTAATGACTTACATTTAGATAATTGTTTAAGGACCGGGAACTTTAAATATATCCCCAATTATAAGAAATGAGCTGAAAACATGGACACCCAAGTTTCACACTAAATTATATGTATCATTATGTATGACACCAACAAAATAAAGTTATAAAAAATCTGTTTTTTGTTTTTTTAATGCCTATTTATACCTGTTGATTATTTGTAAAATATGCGCCCTCGGTGATTTTCAAATTTAGTATTGCGCCCTTAAGGACAAACAGGTTGCCGACCCCTGCTTTAAAGAGTGGGTATTAAAATATATAGTAGTTATTTTAGACATTAATAAGGTCATATTTAAGATATTACATATACACATACATATATCAGGTTTCGTGTTTATGTGCTATAGTGGGTTTCTTATTTGAAAGCAAATTTGTAATAATACGATGCAAATTAGTCCATTTTTTTCGCTTT
>JAGEOH010001017.1:0-25000 GCA_032207245.1 Pardosa pseudoannulata
GGTCATCATGCTTGTTTCGGGATTATCAACCACCACAGAGTTCTGTAACCGCCATTTCACTTGTAGGGAAGTTTCTAAATCTCTGAGAGTGGTTGGAGGTGGGGAACGTCTACTTACAGCAGGGTCGAGGACATTCCAAAGATTTTCAATTGTATTAAGGTCTGGGGAGTAAGCCGACCACTTCATATGCACAATCCCCTCACTTTCCAGAAAATCGTCAGCGGTAGCAGCTCTATGATCCATTAAAACGAGCAAAGGACCAACTTCTGCAGCGTACAGTTTTACTACGGGGTCTAGGACTTCATTTTGATAACGTTCAGCCGTCATAGAGCCTCGCCTGTAAATCTGCTGGTCGGTGTGATACCTCTGGCCACTGCCTGGATGATGATGCTTCCACTGCGTAAAGCGTGATGCTCGGTGGTGTTCCGATTATATGTACCTTGTTCTCTCCAGACCCTTATACGCTGATCATCGGATTGTACGGCAAATATGGCCTCTTCTGTGAACACAACGTTGCCCCCATTCAGTCCCAGTGCAATTCACATGCTGGCGACACCCCTTTAATCGTGCCCCTCTGGATTAGACGGTTAAAGGAACACAAACTCGTGTCCGGATGTACAGACCATTCAAGTGTAGCCTTCGACAAACAGTAGTGGCAAATATCGTCTTACCAAAGGCAGATGCAACCGTAGGTGTCACACGTGTGGAGGTCGATCTTCCATTCCGCTTGGCTACAATAGCAATATATCTATCTTTTGCCGGGGTCATAAAACTTGGAAGATTGTGTACAGGTCTTCGTACAACTATTTGGCTGATTTGGAATTGCTACTATAATCGTAAAATAACGAAATGATTAACGCCGAAGAAACTAGCAACATCTTTGGTAGAATCCTTTTTCAATACGTCCGATAGCCCGCCATTGCTCAAAATGATCCCTTCGTCTTCTGGAAGCCATAAAAACACGTCTAGCTTGAAAATAAATCTTACGAATTCTGTAAACACTTTTCATCAACTCGTACGTAACTTCTGTAACCTCTTATACGATTGCCTAGTTTGGATATTTCTCGATGCGAAACCATGATTGGCTGTTATCTAACATATTTTCATACTTCATTCTACCTTTGCAGCTAATACAGATCTGCTTCTTTAATTCTGATTGTCTTAAGAAAACTAACATTTTCCTCTCCATGCTTAACTTTAGGAAGTAATTATATATATATATATATATATATATATATATATATATATATATATATATATATATATAACTATATTAGTACTGCATAGTTTATCAATATATCATCAAATATTGATATAATTTAATTATCGCGATAATAGTATTTAAATTCTGCTTTGCTGATATATTCCCGTCGGTGATGCTGTTTTTCCTTCGCATGCAATAATATAGATCGCCAAAAGATATCCTAAATATTCCGCATAAAATTATATTTTTTGCAAGTTCTTGCATTCGTTTGATTTCTGCTTCGCGTATTAGATACAAATACAAGCCAGAAGTTTTTTCTTGAAGATTCACGTCTCCTTCAAGACCTTCAAGATGAATGGACCCTGGGCCGAGCCCTCTAATCTAGAGATTTCTAAAGGCTCCTCCATACTATGGTCCACTACCAACCATTACCACCGTCTGGAGGGGGTATGGCTAATCGAAATCGACGATGGCAGACGATAAAATGACCTTGGCGGAGGATGGCTTTGGAAGCGGTTTTTCTCCAAAGATCAAAGGCAGCTAGATGCTCAACTAAAGTGCGCAGTGGACCCTATGGACGAATCCACGAGCTCGGCTCATCTAGTGGCCCAGCGTGTGGATGCAACCCGTAAACCATCGTCCAAGGTCACTATCAGGAAGTAGTGAACAATTGGCCATAGTGTGGAGTCTACATAACAGTAAGGACAAAAATGACAACGAGCACAATTCACGTCTCTCTCAAGGTCTTCGGATATCCCAATAATAGAGCCGTAGCCAGAAATTATTTTCGGAGGGGGACCAAGGATGAAAGACATCGTTATTTGTGAATGATACTTCAATTGATGAAAGGGAAAACACTGTATTTCCGGCCAGCGGCCAAGCAAGACTTTTATGGTCTCAGCGGTTTTTTTCTACGAGAATAACAGTCCATGTTCATGAACAGCTAGGCAGATATTACATACATACGCACGCAAACGTGGGACATTGTCTATCTACAAAATGGTCTTTCAAAATTTCGGCACTTGATTTCCCCGCACCTGCGGACTGGTTTATTGGAACAATATCAGTATATGTCAAATATCTTGATATTAAGAGCTTAATCGCAATAGTCAAATATCGATAGCCAAGCACTCGGGTCAAGACCTGAAAAGCCACTTCTCGCAGTTAGCACTAGTTTACTGGAATAGCCGGATATATGAACGACTGCTTGATCGCAACAGTCAATATGTGCCCGTGTTGTTATGTTTCGATAGCTTAGTGCTTCTCGTTCATATCTGCTATTAATATCGGAATATCTTCTACTAATATGGCGTTCGCTGTGAATATCGAGATAAAAAATGAATGCTCAGAATCGTGTTGATTGGCCAAAGTATCATAAAATTATATTAAAAAATGTAACAAAAAGCAATCTTTAGCAGTTTTTGGTTTACCGGGGATAAAAAGTGGCAAAATAATTAGTGGAAATATATTGATTTGAAATTTAGATCTGTGTGCAGTTTTCTCGAAGGCTACGTCTAATTTATGGAGCTATTTTAAATACCACCGTGCTCTACAATAAGAATAAGAACTGTCTTTTTATTTTTAAAAATTAACATATCATTTTTAAGTCTATTTATTTTTAATAATTTATTAAGTAATTTATTATTAATTTCAAATTTTATTTTACTTTATTTTAACGGATTTTCGAAATTTAATTCTTATCAATTACAAAAAAAAAATATTTGCATAAAATTTAGGAAATTATATTTTTTAGACAGAATATTTATTGTGTTCGGAGAGTCCGTAAAAAAGAAAACTTTAAAAAAAAAATCAAAATTAATCCTTTACTATTAAAATTTAAATTTTTGAGACATAAAATTATTTCCTTTCTCCCCGGTATTATACAGAGACTAGAATAACAAATAAAGAAATAATAAGAAATAAAATAAAATAAAATAAAATGTAGCGAAGTGTTGCTAAATAGTTCAGTTTGCGGTCTTTCCTATTTAAAACCACAATAGATTTTATAAATATTTCGAGAATAATGATCCCAAAAGTTAAAAATATCAGTTCATTAATGCGTATGATTAATTTTAAGAATTCCCGAGTCATATGTCTAATTTGAAATTTATCAATTCTACACGCTAAAAGTTAAAGGGTATATTACGTTTCCATCTGCCGGATATTGGACCAATGAACGTTTCCATTTGGATTGCTATTGGCTGTTTACTATTTTTGCTATACGAACGCTATTGACCGACATCTACTATTTAAAGTTGTTTCCGAACGGCTACGAACATCCATGCCGGGATCGAAAATCGAACATGCGGAATCTGACACTGAAGATCAGTTTACCAATGCAAGTAGTTTAATTTCGATTTGGGAGAAATATAATTTAGCATAAATAGGCAATGTAAATTAGACAAATTATTTCTTAACGCTATATATATATATATATATATATATATATATATATATATATATATATATATATATATATATATATATATATATATATATATATATATATATATATATATATATTTATTTATAAAATTCTTTCGTTGTGTTTGTAATGGAACTCATCCTAAACGGCTGGACTGATTTTGATGAAATTTTGTGTATGTAATTAAGTAGATTCAAGAATGGCTTAAATTCACAATTTGATTTGATAAAACATGTTTTTTTATTAAAAATCTAGAATTGCGCGCTTATTCAGATTATTATACTGCCACTTCAAACCCTTCACTGCCAGCGGATCTGTGGAGCAGTGCTCAGTGCACCAGGATGAAATTTCCGTACAAGCGATGTGGGAATTTTAATATACTTACGTTTGTGATGACTGTACGCGTGGTGGCTTCAAGTATTTTTAAAATTGTTTTTTCCTTACTTTCCATCAAAATGGTCCTATTTATAATTTATTTAAAAACATTTTACAATTTTTGAATATATATATATATATATATATATATATATATATATTATATATATATATATATATATATATATATATATATATATATATTCACTGTCTACCAATAAGTATTTGGACACCTATGCAAATGACGATATCTGCGGTCCTGAGGTACGTTACAGCCTCCGCCGGTATACATCGTGCAGGAAACAGCATCGGCATTAGTCACATGCAAGATGCCGCGCAGTTCGGAGTTCTCTGATTTCGAGAGAGGTATAATTATCGGGTATCACAAATGTGGCCGATCCTTAAGTGACATATCAAGCTATCTGAAGTACCCAAAATCGATAGTGGCCTATGTGATTTGTAGAAATGGAAGGTGAGCGGTGATTGTCGAAATGTGCCAAGTCGGCAGACCAACGAAACTGGGAGATACAGAGCGACTAGTACTGTTCAGAGAAATTCGAAAGAACCACACCCAACCGATGACCCTCATCCGCGAGGAGTTTCAACAGGCATCCAGGAGTATTTTTTCAATGAATACCATCCGTAAGGAACCATATTTGCTTGATTTTCATGGTCCTACATGCCCATAAGACTTTGATCACAAAGTCTAACCGCGCTGCTCGGTTAATGTGGTGCAAAGCACGTCGAAATTGGACCGTACATCAGTGGAAACATGTTCTTTGGAGCAACAAATCAAGGCTCACCCTTTACCGGTCGGATGGCAGGGTCTGGGTATGGCGTCTGCCTGTAGAACGTCTCCTGCCAGAATGCATTGTGACAACAGTCACGTTCGGTAGAGGTGGAATTATGGTCTGGGGGTGTTTCTCCTGATATGGACTAGGACCCTTGGTAACCATTCATGGTAAGCTCAACGCCGATGCCTACTGCACTATTTTGGATGAAAATGTGCTTCCTACGTTGTGTCAGTTTTACGGGTTGGGCCCCTGTTACTTTCAGGACGACAATGCCAGTTGTTATGTTTCGAGGTTAAGCAAGGCTTGGTATGGTGCGAATGGAATTCATCAAATGGACTGGCCTGCCCAGAGTCCAGACCTGAACCGTATCGAGAACCTCTGGGACGAGTTGGATTGCCGAATTAAGGGGTGCACTACCCCTCCAAAATCGGTAAAGAAACTTGTATGTCTACTCCAAGCCGAGTGGAAGACAGTACCACTAGCTGTAATACAAATACTTGTGGAAAGTATGCCCCGGAGGGTTCACGCTGTAATTGCCTCTCGTGGAGGCTCTACCAACTATTGATTTTGACTAAAGTTAGTTATTCTTTTCTATCACAGGTGTCCAAATACTTATCGGGAGACAGTGTATATATCTTTTAAGTGTTAAAATGAATTACTCCTAAAAAGTTGTTTTTATCTTTCAGAAATTCTAATTTTTAGGATCAAATAATAATTATAAAAATTTAATTACCAGGAAAAAAAAAGTTTAGAATGAAAGAAAGCTAAGGTTATTCAAAAATAGTAATATACCCTCCTAATTTAAAGTATCATCGCGATATATCAATGATATCAATATAAATTTGGTGATATATTGCGATATTAAATTTCTGATATCGTCCAGCCCTAATATATATATATATATATATATATATATATATATATATATATTCCATACAAGATTTTACTATATATTAAGCTGTGTTCTACATTTTATGAAAAAGTTAAGCCTCTTATTTTGAATAAAATGTAAAAAAATCTCAAAGTTTTCTAACAGGATATTAAGTTTGTAAAAACTTTCTAAATATAAATAACAATTATTTTAACTTCTATATCTCATTATTGAAAATTCGTTATTAAGAAAACTGTTTTGGAATATGAATCCAAATGTATTAAAAAAATATGTATTAGAAATGTAGACACGTTACGATGAAATTCCAATCATTAGAAAGTTTTAAAACAATCTACCACGATAAGATAACTTTCATCTCGTCCCAAATTCAAATAAATTTTATTCTTAAACGTAGTCCGTTAATGAAATGCTGCTACTTTCTGTGCTGCCATCAACTCTGTCGCGCTTTTATGTAAAATAAATGTAATAACGTTTTCTAAAGGTTTAGAAAATTTGTTGTTAAAAATGAACTGAAATCTGTGTTTTCTATACAACTCAAATGTTTAGCTTTAAAACTTGTATAAGGGCTTTCATTCTTAAAATATTTTTAGTTTTGAACTAAGGGCACACGCGCACTGCAAAATAACTCATCTGTGTTCGTAATTCGGTCCAAGGTCAAAATATAAAAGAAAGTAAAACGAAAAAGAATATCGATTTTCTTAATAAAGTTTCTTAAAAAATTATAAATACCTATGACATGACGAATTCAGTTTTTATTTATTTCGTGTGTTTTTATATTTTAAGTACACTTAAAGGGTAATAAAAATAAAGGTAATGTTTTTAATGGTAGTAGTAGTTAAGTACTTCTGTAAAATTTTAAATTTATAAGGACAGAATTTGTCCTTAAAATTTTAATACATTTTTGCTAGAATTGTTCAATTTTTTTTAACTAAAAGTAAATTACTTATTATTGTCAAATGATATATTTTCTGGAACGATATCATGTTGTTAAAAGATAAATTGAAAAATCAAATATTACACCTAACATGTGGTATAAAACATTTTGTGAATTGTTGAATTGATTCAATTTTTCATTATAATATATAATGCATTATTTACCTCTGTATTTTGGGGATACCTCTATTTTTCTAATTCCTTAAAGCATTTCCTTTCACAAATTGCGTTTTAGAAGTATGAAAATACACTGCCATTTTTTATACTGGCATGTTATATAGGAAGAATGAGTTTCGATTTATCTTTGCGAAACTGTTTTCTGAGATTGAATATAAATTTGAATTTATTTTGAAATTGGCTTGAAAGTACAACTCGTTCTAGTTCTGTAAAGCCCTTTACTACGGAGCCATCCTAATGACAAAAGGATTAAGCGCCATTTGAAGATTCGAGAAGGAACCGTCTCTTCATGCAAGAAGTGAAGGGTTAGGTAACTCTTTAGAGGAAGTCCGTTTTTTTTTCCTCTTTTTACAATCTTTATTTTCTACGGAAAGGCAACACCCTGCTTCCTGTGTGGCAAAACTGATTTGGATGTTGATATTCTTATTAAAATTTTCTACTGTTGACGCTTTAGATTTCCCCTGCAAAGAAAGATTAGTGTCGAACTACAATTAGAATCACGAAATGATACAACGCAATTCATAGTTCAAGGTTATCCACGAGAAGATACTAATATGGAACACGACTCATTTTAATAGCTGTAGAACATCAACTCAAAAATTTTCTTCCTTGCAGACGACAAAATATTTTTGTTTCACTTAGACAAAATATGTATGGAAACATTTAAAAAATAGTCAATATAGTAGGTTTAAAAATAAAAATAATATATAAACCGTCATAAAATTCTATTTATTTTTTAGATTTCGAAAAATGAATTTTTTCTGATTTTACACACTCTTAAAAATGAATTCAAGACAGTTTTTTAAATTTGCCCCAATTAAAAAAAAAAAAAAAAAAAAAACTCCGTTTTATAATAACTCTGAAATTGACAACGAAAATGTATTCGAACTAATTGTTGTTTTGAAAGCATTTCACTTCCAGCATGTTTTTTTTCACTGTACTGCACCAACTGTTATTATCTAGTGACATTGTTTCTACCTAATTCACAAAACATGAATTGAATAGGTTTGGGTTGGAGCCTTGATGAATTGAATAGGTTTGGTTGGTTACCTGTTGCAATTGGACTGGTCGGAGATGCGGATGATTCGAACATAGACAAATAGACACTTTAAATTGACGCATTTTATTCTCCTTTAGACCTTGAGAAGGTGGGAGATTTAGATTGTATGGATCAAGGAGTTGCACACTCATAACAATGGATGAATCTTTTTTCTAATGTAGAGTTCGCGCTCTTAGAGAATACATTTTTTTTCCAGTTAGCTTTTCTGCATATCGCAGTGGAATTAATTTTTCTATCCGATTTCAAGAACTCAGTTCAAATATTTTGTTTGTTAGATGGTGTTGAATTTTTTTTAAATTCATGACGTACATTTTCAATAGCATTCAACTTCTATGGTCATTAAAATGGCTGGTTTCATTTTGACCACGAATCCATAAAATGTTAAAATAAGTAATAGATTTAAAAGTAAATTTAAAAGTTCATCAAAATCTTTGATATTAAGTTCCGTTATCCGTTCTTCAAATTATGATGCTATAGTTCAAAACAGAAATATCTCCAAGTCGTACCCGTGCTTTTCTAGTGTTGAAAAAAAAAACTGGCTGTAGGGGTTAGCAATTAGCATGTACCGCTTAAGAATCATTTCCTTAATTTTCAATAATCTTTCAATAGTCTTTGCCATCTTCTCTAGCAATAAGTTGTGCAATTTAGTTAGAAACGAACTGATCAGAAAAAAAATCATTTTCTGGAACACTCAAAAACTTTAATAGACGCTAAAAAATTGTCTTACTACAGTCTAATTTCATTCTTTTATTAGGGTTTAATTTAGGGACTACTCTAGTAATATCCGTTTAGGGTTGATCTATTTCCTGACCTGTCAACTCCTTTCGAGAAGTTTTTTTATTTATATATTCATTTTTGTTTGATAACTCTAGTTGTAGGTCCAAAATATTTGCGAACGAGTTTATTTTGAGGTTTTTGTTGTGATGAGGCGATTTAGATCTGTTATATAATTGATTCATTCATACAAGAAGTAAAATGTTCGGGATCTAAATCTGACCTCATCACATCTTTGTAAAGAGATGGAGGACCATAAATTTCTATTCAACGGATATTGTTGTCTTGTACGGTGGTCTCGGGCGGGGTTCTGATCCCAGTCCCAGATTAGAATCCCGTCTCCGTACTTGACATTAAATAAGAATGTACCTTTGTGGAGTATTTATGAGTCCCTAAGGGACAGTGCCCAATTAGAAGAGATAAGGTTTGGCATTTTGGCGGTCTCAAGGCGGGGTTGAAGCAGACTAATGAAATTCTTACAACTATCCCGATTGGACGACAAGAAGGAAGAGGGGACAAGTTTGAAATAATTAAATATGAAAAATCTAAAAGATGAGACGATGGTTCGGAGGTCCCACTGAAGAGGTTCGGAGGTCCCAAAAGAAGGTGTTCGAAAGTCGGGAGTCGAGTCGGGTCCGACGGAAGTTATTCGTGAGTCCTGAGGAGAAGGTGCTTGATAGTCCAGACTAGGAGAGTCCAGCCAAATCCGACAGGAAGTGTTCCTGCACCAAATAGTACGGCAGCACCCCAAAGACTCAGGAGGAAGCCCCTGGCGAGACCAACGGATGATATATAGATTCCCTCTCCTGATCAGCTATAGATACCCTTCAACCAGAAGTGTTCCGGGCCCAACATTTTAGACCAACAAAGGTACCCCAAATTTACATACATTTTTGAAATTGAGATTAGGTCCTCTATCTATTTACAAAATTACTTAAGTATATAAAAAATTTGTCAGAACTAATTTAGAAGATGTTGACAAAGCTTATTTTATGAAAATTAGCATCAGTTTTGTATGTAAATAGATGTATATATGTTATAATAAATTTACTTTTTTTTTAATATTAAGCTAGTCTCGTTTGCTGTCAATTTAGCTGTTAGTTTATTTTTATTTTTATGTCTGTAGTTTCTCAGAACCTGTAGTTAAATTTAATACAAAAATACTTAACACAACGCAATTAAAAATAAATCACCACTATACATTTGATCACAGGTTGATACTCAAATATAAACGAGGACTACACGACATTTGTGAGATGTATGTCAGCAGACGAGTTCCTTTCTGTAATTGTCTTTCCGGCATTTTAATTTAAAATAATTGGCAATGTTATATCTGGATGGTAAGGATTTCATGAATTATATCGCATGCAAGATATGTTTAAAACATATATTGGTAGTAAAGATTTGGTGAATGACGTTTCATTTAAGATATATATAACAAGATTTTGAATTGATAATTTTATGAATCATATTGCGTATAAGATATATTTAAGAGAATTTTGAAGCAATAAGGATTTTATAATGGAATTTCATGCAAAGTATGAAATTTCTTTATAAAATCCCTATTGCTAAGTATATTTTAAAAAAATATTATGTTAGGAATAATTATTTAGTGCAAGTTATTTTAAACCAGATTTTAGAATTATTTTTAGCTAAGATGTACTTGATATCCGTTTGTCAAACATCAATGAAACTGTAGTTTTAACTGTAACTGTAGAAACAGAAAGCTGTCAATTATAATCTGCTGAATTGTGTACAAAGGAATAATAACTACGTCAGAAAAGGGATTTCTGTTCGGAATAATTAGCATTTCCGTTTTCAGCAACTTTAACACAGATTTATGAAGAAACTGTTTTTGTAGAAATCGAGTGAATAATTATAATAAAATGAGTGATGCGACACTTCCTAATTAGTGTCTCCTAGAAGCAGAACAGCTGGAGTCTTTTCTTGCTCCAAAACAATATGGTTAAGTTTCCCTCAGTTTACATATGTTCTTTTTCGGGAAAGTGAACACTGATACCATTTGCTCTCAAATTTTCTCCTTGATAAAAAGTTCGACTTATTTAAAGTAAGCAATTTTTTCTAAAAAGGGAAGGCAACACAAAATGAATCAAAATTTTGGATTTCAATTATGGTTCAAAGTATAAAACGAATTGAGACGATTCTCAAATTGATTTCAAGTAAGCTTAAATGTATAAATATCCTAGATATAACCATAGAAATGTGTCGAATTAGAAAACAAAGTTTTCTCAAAATGGGATTTTTCAGATTTTTCAAAAAGAAAAAATTTAAATGCTTCCTATAATTTTTTCTGTAATGGTATCTAGTACGATAGATCAAAGATAAAACTGATAGATAAAACTGAAGATGTAAAAAAATGGAAAAAAAAGTTTTTGTAGTCTACTGAACCCTTTTGTTGAAAAAAAATTGAGACTAATAAACCTGTTTTCATGTTTTTTTTTTTTTTTTTTTTTTTTTTTTTTTTTTTTTTTTTTTTTTTGTGTGTGTGTGTGTGTGTGTGTGTGTGTGCAGGAATAGGAGCTTGATAGTTGGAATTGGATCTGTTACGAGAACAGATGTTCTTTCCCAGAGAAAGCAGATGCAAAAAGATTGCTTGGATCTCTCCAAACATCATGATATGTTTGTAATATATCTGCAATGACGAGGGACTCGGCCTGTAATATTTCTCTATGGCTGCCTATATCAATTAATAAAAATGGTCACGTGCTAGTTTGAAATTCCTTCAAGATCATTTATCTGAAGCCCGTCACTTATTTTACTGTCATGGTAACTAGTTTTTATTCTTTTTCCAACTTTTCTTGCCCCGGGCTCTTTGAAGGGTGTCTTTGGTGTGGAAGGGATCCAAGTACTTGCCATTGGGAAACAACCTGAGTCTTAGTAGCCATAAGCTCGAAATCTATCGTAGCATGGATATTCGTGGAATAAACATTAAGCAGTAGACTCCCGGTCTCATTAGTGTTCGTGTTAAAAAAGATTGACAGTAGCTGGGTCCCTGAATGAACAAATGTTTGTACAGACTGAAAATTCCAAGTTTGTGATGTGGACAGGAAAATATTTTTATAAATAGCACGGAAACCATTTAATTCCCTGGAAGATATTAACAGTTAGGATCCACTGACCAAGAATTCGATTGCAAACGTGTCCAGTGTACAGTTTTCAATAGTTTAACTGGCCGTATTCAACTTTGAGAGAAATTGATTTGCGATCCAGTTGTATTCATTTTCTTAATTCGAGATGATTCTTTAATTTCTTAACTCCAGGGCTATTAATCTGCTTTATTTCTCAATTCACCAGAAGCCAAAAATTTCGTCAAAGACGTTTTTGAAGTAAAACTTTAGTTTTGAGAAAAATAATTTTTATCATTTTTTTTTTAAATACCGTAGAAAATGAGCAAATTGTTTGGAAATATGAAACTAAATTATTATAATATCCTTTAAATGCCTGATTTTCTCAAATAAATAAATAAATAAAAAGCAACTCGTGTAACAAAGAAATGAACGAATAAATTTATCTATATTCTTAAAATCACAGGAAGTGCCATCTACATATTGAAAATAGTTTAATAATATCTTCAGTATGTGTTTCATTGACAACATTAGGTATTAGAACTTCACTATTATTCTAATAGTATTTTAAACGACTAAATTTGGTACGTTGCCAAAAGGCATGTAAGTGTTATATTGAAGTAAAATAACTTTAATTTTGTAAAATTTTAAAGGTATCTGACATTTTAAATTAAAAAGAAATTAAAAAATTGAAAATTTTAAAGTAATTTATTTTTTATTATGCTATAAAATAAAGCCTATCGCTCATATTAATATAATTAAAGAATAAAAAAGTACAATTAGCTTCTTTCTGATATGATAAAAGTAATTTGGCCCGAAAATGGATTTCTACTTTTTTTAATATTTAATGTATTGTTATATAACAAATCGAAAACGTATGAGAAACATTATGGACACATTAATTTATATTTATGAATATCTTAGTTATTATGAACTGAAATTGAAACAACTTGAAATATTCCAGTAATGAGCTGCTGTTTGAAACATTGAACGATGCAATTTAGAAAAACTTCGAATTTATTTTTAAATTTAAGTCAAGAGCCTTACAAATATATTATGATTTTATCTATACTTAATACTAATTTTCCGTGCAGTCAATTAAGAAGCACATTATCCTTCATCCCCCCTCTGGATTACACAGTCAACATCTCTCAAAAAATAGTTCATTCTAGTATTTGCCTCGAAAAGTCTCTTTTTGTTGTTTGTCACTTCCGGAATGGGTCCGACACGAATGTGGAAAAAAAAATGCGTTCTTTACTATTTGAAACAGCTGCGCACATCGCAGTCGAAGCCCCAAATGCAGAAAGAATCGCACGGCTTATCGCTACCGAAAGTGGCCTTTTTCAATATTTCATCGATTAACTCATCTCCAATAAACAATTTTTCTTTTGTTTAAGGTAATATTTCCAATTATGAATTTGGCAATTCCATATTCTTGTATCAAATTTGAATGACACAGCCATTTTTGATATATTGAGGTCAAACCATTAAAATTATGTTATTTCGCCTTAAATGAGCGTCAATAAATGAACATTATATTAAATAATATTGGGTAATATGCCTCATTATTACCCAATATTTTGCGTACATAAGTGTTATATTAGTACAAAACTGCAGAGAGCAGGGGTTCAAATAGGACTAGGAAATTTGGCCCAAAGTTTTTAGAAAAAGCTGTTAAAGCATAACGAAGCTAGGAATTTAATTTTCCATTGATACTCCTAAATTTCCTAGGAGTATCAATGAAATTGAATTCCTAGGGTCCTCCATAGAACATACCGTATTCTAATAGGCTGTTTACAACGAGAATTAAATTAAAAGTATATAGACTTTTTTTTTCGTTTGATAACAAACTGTGTTTAATATTCAAAAAATACTTTTTCACTATTTTGTTTTTTTAAAAAAAGATCGATTTGCAATAAATGAAGTCATTTTAAAAGTAATGTTTACAAAAAATCGTCAATTAAAAAAATTCCAAATAGATTTGTAATAAGAACTAAAATTAAAAAAAAATCAAATAATTTATAATTTTGATACCAAATTGTACTGTCTTCATATCTTATTATATATAAAATTAAACATAATAATACCGGATAATTCTAAATTTGACTATTTGAATATTCGAATACGAAAGCAAAAAATGTGCAATTTACAAATATTTTTAGGATAGGATATTTGAATGTTTTTTTTTTTTTTTTTTTTTTTTTTGGACAGGATATACGTTTTAATAAATTAAATATATTATGTATAGATTTCATTTTAAATTTTTGATAACTAATCAATTATATCAAAACTCCAACTTTAAACTCACTTGTAACATACAAATAAAAAACATTAAAAAATGATTTTTCATCGAAAATATTTCGATTGGGAACATTTTTTGACTCTAATATGTTAGGATTGTTTTACAGGAGACCTTCGTAAAGAAACAAATTGCAGAAATAATAAATATACGATGATTTGTTTTAATAAAGTATTACATAGGGATATGTAGAGATTTAAAAAAAACGACGGTTCGAGTGTTTTGGAATTTCTTAATATAAATTTTAAAAACTGATGATTATTTTTTATTTCTGTAATGAAAACATGAAATAAGTGTACATTTTCTACCAAAATGTAGATGATCATCTTAGCATACATTTCTGTTGTATATCAATAGTAGAAACGTAAATTTGTGATAGTAAAAACGGTTTGACAGAGTATAAAAAATGGAAATTCGAAATCTCAAATTTGTTTAGAAATTCTTAACTTGTGCAATAATTCTCAAAATCAAGTTACCGATTTGAATCCAGTTGGGCGAAAGCCCTATTGGTATAGATGGTAACGAATACGTGGATATCCAAGCAAATAATAATGCTGCTATAGGAATAGTAAAAATATCAAAATCTATTTGAAAGTAGGCGAAACTGGTAGGTATACATTCTACATTTGCAATAAATTTTAAATGAAAATTTGAATCTACTGTATTAAATTAGTTTGTGAGGGCTTCTATAATAGATGTCCATAGAATTTTAAAAAATCCAAAATTATTTTGTTGGTAATTGAATTTCCATTCTACTAATTTGACTTTGTATTTGTTCGGTAAAGGACTGATTCGTTTCGTTTAACTGAGTTATTCTAAAGCGATCATAACTGCTTGTTTTCTAATTAAGAATTTTCAGCTTGAAAGGCTCGGTGTAAAATTATATATTCATCACTAACATACATATTTATTTCAGGTGGTTCAATATAAAGATACCGAAGGATCTATTAATATCGGAAATTCTCTATCTTCCCATCTTATAAAAACACCGACTTCCGATTGAATTCTATTTATTTTTATTATTCCCTTATGAAGACAGATCACCTATTCGATTTTTTTTATTTTTACATTTTTGCAATCGTTGAAAATATTTGAACATTTGAAACAAACTGTATTGGAATATACAAATTAGAACCTGTACAACGATATAATTTTTGCATTTAATATCATAGCTTTTAAGGAAACTATAGAACCTTTAAATGCATTTTACTATAAATGGTGTTTTTCAACTTGCGCTCTGTAAATGAAAGAAACTATTGCTCACATTAATTTCAAATTTTCGCAGTCAACACTTTATTAACCCACGATGCAACTCTACTTATCTTTACCATTGCTGTTTATTTCATTTAGCATTTAGAGTATTTGAAAGGGAATTTTTAGTTTCTTTGAATTTTCAAACCTTTGTTGTTATATTTCTAATACTTTTTAAAAATTTAAATAGGTGGGAAATGATACCTAATGATTATTATTTACAAACAAGCAAAAACTATGAAGGAAACTCACTTTGTGCTGTCGTAAGTCTGCACAGTCTGTCAGATTTTTTTTTTAATTTTTGGAACACTTTCTCACTTTTCACTTTATATAAAAAGTTCTTAGTTTTTAGAAACAAAATAAATTTAAAAAAAAAGTAGTTATATAAAAAAACAGAACAAATGCTGCAAATCCCATGTATTTACAATAATAATTGAAATTGAATGATAAGGCTAAAAATAAGAAAAAATCTTCAAATCTGGTGATGTGCCCCTTAAAGTTTCAAAGGTTCTGAAGTTAATTGTATGGTATTGTCCAGTTCTGAGACGACCGACGCTGTTAATATATTTCTTACATTCAGATTTTTTTCATTCTACAGATAAAACCGAATTTTTTTCTCCATTATAATACTTTCTTTATTCCATACCAAGTTATAAAAAAGAAAAAATTTCAAATTATTCTCCTCAAAAAGATTTTTATTTTTGTTTGCAAAATTTCAAAAGCATTGTTTGAATTGTAAGTGCTTCGATTTCTTTTTGTGATATTCTTAAGTACTGCCTGTTGGTGGAGACGGATAGTGTTATTATCCGTTATATTAAGGTTTTTCTTTAGATGGAGTGTGGATTGCAAACACAATTAGGGTACACATTTAGATCTTATAGTCCATCTGCATCTAGATGATGCCCTAAAAAAATTTAAATTACACTCTTAGACCAAGAAAAAAGAAAGACACAGCAAGAAGGAGTTATCCGAATGGAACGAAAATAGTAGATGGGATGTTTATGTACAGAAAAACAAATTATTACAATTTGAGAAAAATTGGATGATTTACTCAAGTGTTAGATCTTTACAGAGTGAAAAACTCAATAATGCGTCTTTCCTCCTTTGGCCTTTATTTATGCAAGCAGTTATTCGGCTTGCCATTGATTAAAAGAGGTGGCTGATGTCCTCCTGAGGGGTATCGTGCCAAATTCCGTCCAACTAGCTCTTTAGAAATTGCTGAAATCCCGAGTTGGTTGGAGGATCCTGCCCATAACGCTCCAAACGTGCTCAATCGGAGAGAGATCCGGCGAACTTGCTGGCCAAGGTAGTGTTCGGCAAGCACGAAGATTAGCTGTAGAAACACTTACAGTGTGGTGTCGGACATTATCTGGCTGAAATGCAAGCCCAGAATAGCGTGACATAAAGGTCAACGCAACGTGGCGTAGAATTTCGTCGACTTACCGCTGTGCTGTAACGGTGCCACAAATGATAACCAAAGGGGTCCTACTATGAAATGAAATGGCACTCCAGACTATCACTTCTGGTTGTCGGCCTGTATGCCAGAATATATTCAGGTTGGTATCCCAACGTTTTCCGGGGCGTCTCCAGACACGTGTCCTCTGGTCACCGGGGCTCAGTTCAAAGCGGGACTCATCACTGAAGACTATACTACTCCAGTAACATTCCAGTTCGAATGAGGTCGACACCACTGCCAACGGGCTTGTCCTACAGAGGTCAATGGTAGTCGGGCAAGGGGCGCCGTCACCTCAGCTCCCTTTCCGTGAGCACCTATGAATGTTTCTTGCGATCACTGAAGCACTAGTTGCAGGTACAATCGATGATAATGATGCGTCTGGGGGTGTGAGTGCCACTCTGACGATTCCACGGTCCTCACGTTCTGTCTTTTCTCTACTTTGACCGCTTCCTTCTTGACGCTGTGTTCGGCCATGGTTCACCCATTCTTGCCAACATCGTCTATTAGTGATCCTAGTCTAGTGATTCACCGATTGGACCAACCGGCTTCTTTGAACCCAACTACACGTCCTCTCTCAAAAGCAGACATCTGCACACATCGTTCGCGAAGCTGTATGTGAGGCATAGTTACAGTCTACCTGAGTACACAGAATGAAATTCGCAAAGAATTTATGATTCAAAATATCTCGCCAGTTGTGCAGATAAGATATGCTGCATCGACACACGTTCATCCATTGGCCGCCAAACTTTAAAATTTTGCATTTTCTTCAAAACCTGTATGAATATCAATTAGTGTCTAATTTGCATTACATCTTCTCGGTGCGTTTTTTTTTTTTTTTTTTTTTTTTTTTTTTTTTTTTTTTTTGTCTAAGAATTATTGAATGAATTGGACGCTGCTCTTCGTGGGTTTAAAACCCCCAGCTGGCATGGATATTCGGTATCAGCCGTAAGCAGTAAGTCCTGGTCTCATTGGCCTTCCTATAGCAAAAAAGTACATCGAAAACACTCAAATTTTAACGGCGATTTTTTTAGTTGTTTCTGGCAGCGTTAATAATTATTAAATGAAAAATTTTCGTTTTATAGAGTAGGATTGCAATAAAAAAATGAACTTGAAAATTTAGATGTTACAACAATTCTAAATACATTTTAAAAGCTTTATTTTTGAATTCTAATCTTAATTGGAGTACAAAAAAAATTCAAGCTAGGGAAGCTTAACCCAACAATATATAATGGATGAAGCCCACTATGTTTCGCTTTAAGAAATGAATGTGTCTAAAAGAATGGAGTGAGTGAAGTGGTTACAGCCTGTAATCGAGTCAAATCATGGCTATGGTCATAATATTTTCCATAGCCAAATGGGTCCCTCCCCTTACCAATTAAAAAATGGTCAGTTAACGATAAGGTTCGAGTAGTTTTTATTTTTTTCAGATGAGTTTAATATGATTGAACCAGCTAGTCCAACTATGAAAAGGTTAATGAAAATTGCTATTTTATACGCTTTCCTTATATTATGAGGCAAAGTGAAAATCTATGGGGTGAATCAGTTTTCAAGGAGTTGGAGAAATTTTACCGAGGGGATCTAATAATTCTCAAAAGTCCTCGAGCAGTCTAACTGAAGGCATTTATCCTCTACTTTGGAGGGTTCTCCACTAAATTTCAAGATGCAACGGGGAAAAAAAGTTTATCCGATAGATTAATATTAGGAAACCAATGAGACCAAAATTGCGTTCCATATAAACGGTAGTCCGCTAGAATTGGAATTTTTATCTCTCCGCATAGAACTAAGAATTAAATGGGCTATCATTATTAAAGCATGAAATTATAAATACGACATACAATATTAATAATTTGAAAAAATGTATAACGTATGAGACATATCCAACAGTCTCGTTCCTGGATGTTATAAGTTTCAACATTTGAGGAAATCGTTTTCAATTTGAGGCTGGAGGGATACAAATAAAATGACGAATCTATTCTTTTGGAACTAAAAAAGCCAGTTTTATCTTTATGTAAAGTTTGACGCTGTTAAATATAGAAGCGCGAATGATATTTGAATAAAGTAAATCAAAATCCCATAAGTATGGGGTACTGAGTGATATTCCAAATGTTTCTTAATAGAAATCTATAATTTAATATATGCGACGAATTATTAAGGCTGATGTTCGCTACACCGTGCTATGCAAATAAACATTTTCGTGAACAAATTCATAGAAAAAATGTGCGGTAGTGGCTGCCCGGGTGTTGTAGTGCAAATCATCCTTAATATTTTATACTAAAAGCAAAAGTGGACGATTCCCATCTAAAAGGCTGTAGATGGTGAATAATGTTCAACATGTGTGACATATATCAAACAACTGAAACATTTTTAAACCTTATTATGGTATCATAAAATAGATTATTTTGCGATAATAACCAGTATTTTACCGGAAAACATACCTTGAAGATATTAAGAAAGGGGGAAAATGAAGAATCTACTGTTTTGGAATTTCATTGCATTGAGAACTTTCGTACTGTATATTATGACAGAAACGCGTTGGTAAAATGGTAGAAAATTGAAACACTAGCTTGTAAAAGTTCTTTTCAAATGTCGAGAAAAAATAGGCAGAAAGAAGTAAAGCCCAATTTATGGCATTTATAATCTTTAAATCTTACTTTATTGTGTCTCTATTTATTTTCTGTATTGACCTAAATTCCCTTTTAAAAATTGGAACTTTTTTTGTCCGAATGCATTAGTCCTAGTAGTGCGAGCGTGAGACGGTTTCTGGTAGCGACTCGAATGGTATGCCGCTTGGTGGAATTGAATTCCTCCGCAATTAATCATGGTAATTTCTGATTCCATTCCGTTTGTAGTAGAAGACCTTGAGACTGATATTACGGGATGGTGTCCAAATGTGTGCCACTTCCGGTGTTTTTTTTTAATCTCCTGCGCCGACTTTTTTTTTAAAGAGCAATGAGATGATGTCGCTGAAAAAACAAAATGAAAGCGCGCCTCTCAAAATTCGCTCTGCAAGGCGTGGATGCACTTTAAAAGAAACAAAAACGGAAGTTAGGAGGCTCGATTCGAATTCATTTACGGCACTTTGAAAAATTAAATTATCAAACTCTGTTAGAACGAAATTCAACGGAACGAAGAATTTTATTCCAACTCTGAAGATCCTCATTAGTTACTAAGCTTATTCAATAGGATGGAATTAAAAAGGTGATATAATCTATTAAAAATTACAGAAATCGATTTAATAAAATTGACCAATTGCTTATTAAATTTGATACAAGGATTAAATCGATTTGAAAAATAAAGACAATTAGAAGCTAATTAATTTTACCCTTAATGGATGCAGGTAATTTTATACCAATTACAAGAAAATTCTATAAATTTCTTTGTACAATACTGTAAAAGCACTCCAACACACTGTTGATGCTGACGACAACGCATTAATTTCGCACATTTTGATATGAAATTAGAGACAAAACGCTGTTTCTCAACTGCATTTTAAAACAGAAAATACTAGAATAAAAATAAAAAATCAATGGACGGAAAGAAAAGGTCGATATATCCAATTTATGAGATTTTGGAGGTTCGTTATAAAAGAAGGAAACAATAGAAAAACAGCGGATTTGAAATTTTGAGGCGTTACGTCTGCGATATGGTGGGTTTGTTTTGTAGGGTTCTGCGTAGCTTATGGTAGCTTCTCTTTGTGACTCGACTCTTTTTTTTTGGGGGGGGGGACGTCAGACACCTTCGAACAACATAAGATAACAAATCAGTAGAGAAGCACGTGAACCCCAATGTGCAGGCGATAGGGAGGGATTCTAATCCTACTCTTGGCATGGATGTAGATCCCAACTTTCTTTGACGTGCGTCGCTCAATGGTAGTTTCTCAATATATTTTTCAAGTGCCATCTTCCTGTCGTTCAACTCGGACAGTCGGCTGTTTCAATCGTAAAAGAAGTTAGGACTGATTTGATCTTCAACCACATGGCCCAAATGCAGATGA
Source organism: Pardosa pseudoannulata (assembly GCA_032207245.1). Classification (NCBI taxonomy): domain Eukaryota; kingdom Metazoa; phylum Arthropoda; class Arachnida; order Araneae; family Lycosidae; genus Pardosa; species Pardosa pseudoannulata. Next base: position 20,721 of record JAGEOH010001017.1, read on the forward strand.
GACTACCGTGGGCGCAATCTTTCATTTCAAAGGCGTCGTTTCTTTCTGATTTCCCAAACAGCAAGAATCAAAGCCATAGAAGTGAACCCATTAGATATGTGCAAACGATTTGAGCAGGGGACATAAATAAAACACTCATGTATGTGTTGAGGGAATAATACTATTATCACTCCGTCATACACATTCATTCCAATTACAAGTAATGTTTCCCTTGGTCTGCAATAGGACGCCCCCATTCAACCGGGTCTTGCTCTTTCGAGAAACCATTGTATCCTAACCTTTTCACAATCGGGGACACCTACTATTCGAATAAAACAGTAGCACATTTGATACTTTAGTGAATAGCTGTTAATGATCAGCAAAAGAAATTGAATTTGGAATTGAATATTTGGAACTTTTCCCAAATGGTTTGAAATAGCTTCTCTTGTTGGTTTTATATCTTCCTGTGTTTTAATATTCGTTGATGTTGAAGGTGTTGGAAGATAACTATTTTAGTTTTTCCTTTTTGAGAGTCGGGACCTTTTCTTTGAATTGTTTTAGTGAAAGACACAGCTGTCGGCTTTTCGCACATAGGATAAGAATCGCTCCGCGATTGCTGCTAACTCCCGAGACTTTTGAGAAAGGAAAGCATGGAGATATCAAAGAGCCGTTTGAAATAATACATAGAGGTCGAATTAAACCCTCTGATCTTTTTAAAATGAAAGACCACATAACAAAAGCAATGGAAGGATGGTCGTGACCCAAAACGAATGAATATCACTCCATAAAGAAAAATAAAAGAGATTTTAGAAAGGTTTGGAACATAAAAATACCAAAGTTACGTCCGTAAAATGGATTATTATTTTTTTTTTACTTTTTAAAATATTCAAAGCATTAAAACGTGTAACAATTCTAAAACCGATGTCCTAATACCTAGAATAGTTACTCCTAGGAAAGCTCAGTAATGTGTGGCCATCTAACGATTTTAAGAACATCTTAAAAATAATTTGTTTTAGTCTTCATTCCAATGAAAACAAAAAACGACTGTTCTGAAGGTGACCTGAAATTTTAAACGAGAGACATAAAAAGTTGTTTTCATAAAATTTGAACGAACTTGTGTGTATACACACATACACAATATAAAGTTGGGTGGTGTTGGTATACATGGATGGGGAGGAAGTGATCATTAAAATATACACACACACGTATAAAATATATTTGGGAAATGAATAATTGTATTTTATTATTATATTTAACACTAAACATGCCAACACTTAATACATACCTATTTGTTTTGTTTTATTTATTTATTTTATTCAGTTAATATATACTTTTTTCTTTTATTTCTATTTTAATTAATTACCTATCGAATATTTTACATATACATTCCCGGTTATTTGACTGGTTATGGTATGTTTAGTGTTAATCTAAATTTATATTTTATTGTTTTATTTAATAAAGTTTAATGAATGTATTACCAAACAATGTAATTTTTAGTGTTTATATTCTATACATTACCTGGATTTAAAAATATTATATGAAAGTTTCTAATATTAATATAATGCTGTATGATATAGTATCTTAAGGAAAGTGTTCAACATTTGTAATTATCAATTAATAAAACACATAATATTAAGTCAGTCAAATCTATTTTATTATTTATTTCTTTGATTTAATATTTAGTTAATAGTTATAGTAAACAATGTATTATTTCAACTTAAGTATTACTTATAAATTATTCTAAATAGATATAATTCCCCATCTTACAGTAAACGAAAATTATTATCATTTATTTATGTAGAGGATAGCACTAATATTACTATTAGTGGAATAAAAAATAGAAAAAACTGTATGTCTTAATTTTATCGTCATTTGATTGTGTATTATTTCACTACATAAATAGAAAAAAATTGGTTTAATCCAATATGATTTAAGTATTTTACACCCGGTTCTTGAAGCTGGTTGCTTTTTCGATTTAGGCGGGGAATCGGTACATCGTGAATGGTTCCTTGTTTGGTTACGGTTTTAATGTAGTATCAGACTGGAATTATTTATATAATTTTAATTAGAGAATAGTTTGGTTTAATATACTTGTATTTACTAGGTTTGTAAGTAGGGCGACGGTTGTGAACACACAAAACGTTTAACCTCACACTGGAGTTCTAATTCTCTAACTGTAATAGCAAACATAGTGTCCATTCTAATCCTTTTTCTCTGTTGTTAGACATCATGTTCAGTTTTTAGTAGAGATTTAATTATAATCTTAATTACTAGGAATTTATGTATATATATATATATATAATATATATATATATATATAATATCGCACCTTTCACCCTCTCTCATTATTTCATACCTAATTTCAGATTTAATGGGTGTTCGCCGACTTAAATTCTTTTTACCCATCTCCCAAAACTAACGCTGGGATAAATGCTCATTTTCTGTCCACTAGCCAAACGTCCAAACTGTCCTAAGAAAATAGTTTCACTCCTTCAATGCCTAAATTGCTGCATATGTGGTTTTCGAGGTAACCCAAATGATCAAAGTTCAATAACGTTGAGTAATCTCTTGGTCTCTTGGGAAAAGAATTCACGCAATCACTCGCTATTTGGGAAAAATTTGCAAAAGAAGTGTGCATTCGTGAATATTCGATACAAAGCTCTTGTCTTGTAAAGACGTTCATTTTTAGAGTCAAAGTTCCACAACATTGGACTTTAATAGAACCAGTTTTTTAATGGAACCACGACTGCAAGTCACCTAGGTTCACTTATTGCTCAGTAATTCAAATAATAGGGGCTAAAGTACTTCATTGTAACACATTGTGGAGAATAATTTTACCTGGTTACACACACACATACAGACATATATATATAACAGTAGTAGCTAAAATTCTAAAAACCCTGTAGGGAAAATGTTTATTTTTGAGATTTGAAAGCTCATATCTATAATATTTTGTCTATTATTGCTATATCATCATATGTCATTGGAAAGATAATTTTTTAAAGAATAGAATACAATGAAGTTTGTCTTATTATCTTCATTTTACCTAAAATGATAGCCAAATAACAAAAGCAACACTTCGTTTAGTTTAATCGAATGCATCCTTTTAATGAATGCATCTAAATTTTGATATTTTTTTATTTAAAATGTTTGGAGAGTCCTTCAGGTATCATCGTTGTCTTGACATTCAACCAACAGGGTTACAATAAGATTCAACGTTTAATAGCATTTAGTGGCGTTCAAAGAAGAACATTTGTTTGCGCATTAAGGGATTACTAATAAATCAGTGTGTTTCCTCATTTAGGAATCTTGGAAAACTTAATAAAATTATAGAGAGAACTAAATGTTCGTCAAAAAAGCGACATAAAGTAATGATATTACGTGATAAATGCTACAGACTGTAAAGAAATGAGAAGAGAAATTGGTAGAAACTTAACCAAAGGTGTTATTTGTAAATTTTTGAAGAGACTCAATCCCTGCATAATAAAACTAATATAAACAAGCAAAGCTATGCAATATCAACTGATGACAGGTTAATTGAAAGACTAAACTTATAGGCCAAAATAAAATCATCTGGGAATATTCAAGAAGAAATAGCCCAGTGTAATATTAAGATTAGTATTCGACATCGACTGAAACAATTTTGTCTGAATGATCGAAAAAAGCCATAGTTATAGCTGAAACAAAGGTTGAAAAGACTAAGCTTTGCGAAAAGCCATCATAACTAAGCAACAAAGCAATAGGACAGCGTTATTTGGGATGATCAGACACAAATCTCTCTACTTGGTGATAAATACATAGGATTCCACTACACCTAGAGTAAAACATCCAATTATTGTCATAACATAAAAAGAATATGGGGGTAGAATATGGAGGTTAAATAGAATTAGAATACATAATGCCTAAAGGGATACCTTCCATCTTTTCAAGTACTTCTATTTCAACAGGATTCATCTCCATGCCATGCGGCTACTGTGGATTTTCAAAAATAATCCTATTCCTCTACGAGAATGGCATAAAAATAGCCCAAATCGAAAAACGACTTAAAAACAACTCAGCAACAAAACTCAATTAATAGAATCAATAATTAAATCTTGGCTTCCCATTATAACAGTTTATCAACTTCAAAAGTGAGTTCACATCATGGAAAAGCACTAGGAGGAAGTAATTACAGTTAAAGATTACCCAACTAAGTATTAACTAAAATTGTTAGATTGTTTGTGTATATCTTTTTTTTATATGATTCATTTTTATTTTTTATAACTTATGTTATAATTAATTTTTTTTTCATAAAAGTTATT
>JAGEOH010001018.1:0-25000 GCA_032207245.1 Pardosa pseudoannulata
AAGATGAACAGACAAGTATCCCCGAGTTATCAAAAAAATATTTGGAGGTTGTGTGCATAAATTCTGGATGGATTAGGAATGGGACGTCACTCTAAATAAATCAAACCATATCATGGCTATCAAATGCACAGTGCTGAAAGAAGATATATCCTTGAAAGTCAATTGGATGGGACAGACATTACTGGCCGTACGACTCTATTCGGTTAGTTAATTCGTTTTTCTAATTATTTAATATATTTATTAACGGTTTGGTTTGGTTTGGAGCACACTGATTTACTGTTTTGCAACTTCAGAACTAATGAGACTGGAACCTACTGAATTAAGTCAATTCCGAACGCCTACGAACATCCCTGCCACAGTGGGATTCGAACCCACAAACTCCGATACCGAAGATCAATGCCCTAACCACTCCATCATCTTTCGGTTGCACATGTATTAATGGATATATATATATATATATATATATATATGTGTGTGTGTGTGTGTGTGTGTGTGTGAGTGTAAATATAGATAGAATTATATTATATATACACTATCAACCAATAAGTACTGGGACACCTATGCAAATGACGATATTTGCGGTCCCGAGGTACGTTACGGCCTCCGCCAGTATACACCGGGTAGGACACAGCATCGGCATTAGTCGCATACAAGATGCCGCGCAGTTCGGAGCTCTCGGATTTCGAGAAAGGTATAATTATCGGGTATCACAAATTTGGTCGATCCTTAAGGACATATCTAGCGATCTGAAGTACCCAAAATCTACAGTGGTCTATGTGATTAAGAAGTGAAAGGTGAGCGGTGAGTGTCGGAATTTTCCTCGAGGCGGCAGACCAACGAAACTGTGAGATAGAGACCGACGAATGCTGTCCAGAGAAATTCGGAAGAATCGCACCCGACTGATAGCCCTCATTCGCGAGGAGTTTCAACAGGCATCCGGGAGTATTGTGCCAATGAATACAATCCGTAATGAAGCACATCTGCTTGGTTTTCATGGTCGTGCTGCTGCCCATAAGCCTTTGATCACAAAGTCTAACCGCGCTGCTCGGTTAATGTGGTGCAAAGCACATCGAAATTGAACCGTACATCAGTGGAAACGGATTCTTTGGAGCGAGAAATCAAGGTTTATCCTTTACTGTTCGGATAGATGGGTCTGGGTCTGGCGTCTACCGGGAGAACGTCTCCTGCCAGAATGGATTGTGCCAACAGTCAAGTTCGGTGGAGGGGGAATTATGGTCTGGGGAGTGTTTCTCCTGGTCTGGACTGGAACCCTTGGTCCCCATTCATGGTAAGCTCAACGCCGATGCCTACTGCACTATTTTGGATGGCAATGTGCTTCCTACGTTGTGGCAGTTTTCCGGGTTGGACCCAGGTTACTTTCAGGATGACAATGTCAGTTGTCATGTTTCAAAGTTTACCAAGGCTTGGTATGGTGCCAATGGAGTTCATCGAATGGTCTGGCCTGCCCGGAGCCCACACCTAAACCCTATCGAGAACCTCTGGGTTGAATCGCCGAATTAAGAGGTGCACTACCCGTCCGAAGTCAGTGAAGGAACTTCTATGTCCACTCCAAGCCGAGTGGAAGACAATACCACTAGTTGTAATACAAAAACTTGTGAAAAGTATGCCCCGGACGGTTCACGCTGTAATTGCCTCTTGTGGAGGCTCTACCAAATATTGATTTTGAATAAAGTTAGTTATTCTTTTCTATCACAGGTGTCCAAATACTTATTGGTAGACAGTGTATATACGTCAGGCAGATACCTAAGACATGAAAAGTCCGAGATTCATTTAGCATACTTTTAAACATGCTTTATCACACCTTAATAAAAGTTTCTCACTTCATAATCCAATATGACGTCGGTCAATTGGAGGGCATAGGCTGACAAAAGAGCCTGGCTCGGCGTGGATTCATCTGACTAAGCGCTCTCAAAGACTCTCCGTCAAATCTAATGCATCAAGTGCTTTTATGTAACTACACCTTTGAAATTAGTACGCTTTAAGAAAAGAGTGCTCCGAGTTTTCAGCTTTTAAACACTAATCTATTAAAGTTAAGTTTACAAACCTGGCACACACACACACACACACACACACACATATATATATATATATATATATATATATATATATATATATATATATATATATATATATATATATATTATATAGGTATGTTCCTAATGTATGAAAATTCGTCAAGATCTTGGTGATGTATAGGCTTCCGAGATTGTTGCTCGACTGTTGTATTATTTATTGAATAATGAACTATTATATAGACACTATTACGTTCTAAGATTTTACTAAAGATTCACAATAATATTTTTTACATATTAGAGCCTAATTAGTAGCTACTTTATCAACGTAAGTTATTGTGAAATTATGCTGTAGCTTTTCAACATGTTGTTTTAATTTATGTATAGAAAAATTGTAATGAAGGTTGTTCTTACTATTGAAATAGCTGTGAAATAAACTTTAAAATTCATGGTTCAATTCAATAAAAGTATTATTAGGTAAGCTATATTTAATTGTCTTTACATATATGAAAGAGTTAATATCTGAAATCGAGGTTTTTACGATATTATTGTAACGAATATATCTAAAACCAGTTCCCAATGATATTACTTCCGCACATATGCATTATAAATTATACTTAAATTACCAGTAATAATATGTTGATGAAATGAGTTATAAATGTTCTGAAGTTATATAGCATTTACAAGTATACTCATTACAATTACCTAGAATTTTTTACACTGCATTGCAGTTGAATATTGTACGGCAAATAGGTTAATTATATTTGAAACTAGCAGATATATGTATACCAGATATTGAATGAAAACGCTTTATATTCTGAAAAATATTAGCAAAATGTACACACACACACACACACACATATATATATATATATATATATATATATATATATATATATATATATATATATATGTGTGTGTGTGTGTGTGTGTGTGTGTATATAAATCCGTGTATGTATGTATGTATTTATTTATAAATCATAATAACATAAGAAAGTTTAAACGTGGAAGGTTAGATAAGGATACGGATCTGGTTTACTTAATGGTGATTACAGAACCATTCACTATTAAAGGTACATTTTAACTTTCAAGAATTATTTCGTTCACCAGTAACGCATAAAAATCATAATACACAAATAAAATTAAATAAACCAAAAACAATAAGCAACAAAAGCAAATGCCAACAAACCTCTACGGAATAAGAGAAGGAATGCACAATGTGCAACTCCTCCCCGAATACAACAAACAATAGTACTCAGTAAAAGTCAATGCTATTTAACTAAGATTAGTAATTCGATTTTTGTATTGAATCAAACCAAACAAGAACATAGCTTAAAAAGCCTTTTTCTGTTACACAAATCAGAGAAACATTTTATCTGATCTATTAAGAAACCTTTTGGAAAATTAGATAGCAAAACAAGTTTTATAAACACGTTAACATTATTATGAAATTCGGAAAATTTACTATGGAGACTTTTACTTCTTAAATGATATTTGTGAATTTAATTTCTTTATATATTAATATAAATACTTGAAGAAAATTAAAGTATCAAAAAAGAAGCTTAAACCTATACAGAAATAAGTCCAATAGCACTTCCTAATCTGTTTTTCATTTAATTTTTCTATTTGTACATACACACACACACACACACACACACACATATATATATATATATATATATATATATATATATATATATATATTTATATATATATATATATATATATATATATATATATATATATATATATATATATGTATATATATACATATATATATGTATATATATATATATGTATGTATGCATGTGTATATGAATACATGTATATAAGCATATAAATTTATGTTATGTTTGGAAATTATGGGAATTAAAATTAAGAGAATTATTACTAAAAACACATAAAATTAATTAATATTACGTCAATGAGGAGACGCGAGACTATCTGCTGAAGAGTACAGAGAAAACAATACAGGTGCAAAGTTATGTCGCGAAAAATAGAAATATCGCACGCAAGAGTTAGACACTTTTGTTTGTGGATCTGGGTTTGAAGCACCTCCACTCTGTTGTCTGTGCAAATGGAACAAAGAAAATGAAACTGATGGCGTAACCATTGTGTTTCTCTGCATAAATCCTAGAATAAAGATTTGTGAGTGTATTGGTGTTGTCATTTCTATGACGAGATATTTTCTGTATATATATACAGAAAATATCTCGTCTACCAATAAGTAATACCAATAAGTATAAGTATTAAATACACTGTCTACCAATAAGTATTTGGACACCTGTGATAGAAAAGAAAACTAACTTTATTCAAAATCAATAGTTGGTAGAGCCTCCACGAGAGGTAATTACAGCGTGAACTCTCCGGAGCGTACTTTCCACAAGTCTTTGTATTACAGCTAGTGGTATTGTCTTCCACTCGGCTTGGAGTAGACATACAAGTTCCTTCACCGATTTTTGGACGGGTAGTGCACCCCTTAATTCAGCGATCCTACTCGTCCGAGAGGTTCTCGATAGGGTTTAGGTGTGGGCTCTGGGCAGGCCAGTCCATTCGATAAACTCCATTGGCACCATACCAAGTCTTGGTTAACCTCGAAACATGACAACTGGCATTGTCGTCCCGAAAGTAACCTGGGTCCAATCCGTAAAACTGCCACAAAGTAGGAAGCACATTGTCATCCAAAATAGTTCAGTAGGCATCGGCGTTAAGCTTACCATGAATGGGGACCAAGGTAGAATTCGAACGGTAAAGGGTGAACCTTGATTCGTCGCTCCAAAGAACCCGTTTCCACTGATCTACGGTCCAATTTCGATGTGCTTTGCACCACATTAACCGAACAGCGCGATTGGACTTTGTGATCAAAGGCTTATGGGTAGCAGCAGAACCATGAAAACCAAGCAGATGTGCTTCATTACGGATGGTATTCATTGAAACGATACTCCCGGATACTTGTTGAAACTCCTCGCGGATGAGGACCATCGGTTGTGTACGGTTCTTCCGAATTTCTCTGGACAGCAGTCGTCGGTCTCTATCTCCCAGTTTTGTTGGTTTGCCGACTCGGGGCACATTCCGACAATCACCGCTCACCTTCCACTTCTCCACATCACATAGGTCACTGTCGATTTTGGGTGCTTCAGATCGTTAGATATGTCCCTTAAGGATCGGCCACATTTGTGATACCCGATAATTATACCTTTCTCGAAATCAGAGAGCTCCGAACTGCGCGGCATCTTGCATGCGACTAATGTCGATGCTGTTTCCTACACTATATATACCGGCGGAGGCTGTGACGTGCCTCAGTACCGCAGATATAGACATTTGCATAGGTGTCCAAATACTTATTGGTAGACAGTGTATATATATGTGTGTGTGTGTATGTATATGTGCATATATATATATATATATATATATATATATACAGTGGACTCCACTTAATGTGATCAGTTGTGGACACCTTGATTTCGATAACAATAAACGATATGCAAAATTAGATAAATTTATGCCCCCCTTTAATTCCCACGTAAAATTTCAAAACAAACTGAAAAAATACACCTTATATTTATATACTGTATATTATCCTTTAAAACATAAGAATTGTGTATATAATTTTAAAAAATTGATCCATTGTTGACTGTCTACAATTTTTTCTAAGAAACTCATTGATAAATTGTTCGCAATCATAACCTACCTGTCATAACGAATAAAAATTTCGATCTTTTGTTTTAATGTTAAATCATTTCTCTTTCTGGCTTCTATATCGACAAGCTGCATGTAAGCGAGCAAGGCGTAAAATGTGAGTACGCTCCTTTTCAGTTCTGATAATAATGTGCTGCCTTCTGCTTATCTGACCACCATTGACCATCAGCAGGGTGTGCGTATTGCTAAAATTCCAGGAACGTGTATCCCACTCCTTTGTTTATTCCCAATTTCCCTAGGTTGAAGAGGAGATTTCTGGGAAATTCAAACAGCGAAGAGAAGGAAAAAAATGGGTTCCTACTGAATATATTGTGAATATTCCTTTGGCAGTTAAAATGAGGTTTGAAAACTGATCCCATTAACCGATGTAACGATCACATAAAGCGATAATTTTAGCATGCAAATGAATAGAGAAAATCGGGACCAAGTGATTTTGATAACAATAAGTGATTGATAGCATTAACTGCAATCACATTAAGCAGAGTCTACTGTATATATTTATGTAGATATGTATGTATATATATATATATATATATATATATATATATATATATATATATATATATATATATATATATATATATGTGTGTGTGTGTGTGTGTGTGTGTGTGTGTGTGTATGTATGTATATGTATATATATGTAGGAATTTAGTGCAGAGCATCCTCGCAAGCTCGTGCCCTCATCACTGAGCTGGGTGAGTAAGGAAAGACAGGGAGACAGTCGGAATCGAAGAGAAAGGAGTGACTTCGTCGAGTGAAGAACCCGTGGCCCTTAAGCTCCCTCTATTTATTAAACACCGAGTAGGGTGTATTGCCTATGTTAAACTTCGAGTAGGATGTCTTGTCTATGTTAAACTTGGAGTAGGAAGTCTTGTCTTTGCCGTGTCTTCACCGGGGTTTAATTATTTGTCTTTATGCTTAAATGTTTTCTGTGTTGTTACTTCATTAAATGTTTGTTGTCGTTAATTTAGTTTGTCATCGAATTTGTCTAACGACATCCCTAGACACCGAATCCTACATATATGTGTGTATAGGACAAAATAATTGGAACACCTGTGAAAAATGAAAATTTTTAATTAGTAAGGTGTTGGGCCACCTTTGGACTGAATGACAGCTAGCATTCGACGTGGGATTGACAAATAAAGGACTTGAATAAAGTTCATCGGAATTCGCACCCATCCCTCTTAGAGGGCTTCTCGAGTTCAGATAGTGTGCGCGGAGGAGGACACCGATCACGGACTTTGCTCTTTAAATAACCCCATAAAAGCTCAATGACATTAAGATCAGGAGACTGAGTACATAAGGTTAGATGTTCCACTTCATTATCATGCTTATGTAACCATGTTTGAACACAGCGAGACGTGTGATCAGGAGCATTGTCATCTTAGAATACAGGACGTTCTCCCAGAAAGAGAGTCTGAAGCATAGGATGAAGATGATATGTAAGAATGCTTCGATAGTGGTCGCCTGTGATCATCCCCCTCAAGAAAACGAGAGGTCCGAATCCAAAATTGTGGCCCAGACCATCACAGAACCACCTCCATGTTTCACTGTTGAAACTAGGCAGACAAGCTGAAATGCTCCTGCCGGTTCTGCCAGACGAACACACATCCGGTGGTCTGGAATAATGTAAATGAGGAATCATGAGACCAGATGACTTGTTACCATTGCAGTTGTGTTCAGTTTAGGTGGTCTCGGCACCATTTTTGTCTTTTCATACCATTCCCCTCCGAAATGAACGGTTTTGAAATATCTACTCTGCCATGAATGTGCGTAGCATGCAACTCTTGTTGAATACCTTTCATGAATACTGTGTTCAGAAGGTAGTATTCATCTTCGGCGTTATATGCGGCTGTATAGTTTTGAGATTTCTGGTGACTATCCATTCAACACCGATCTATCATGGTCCTTCAACTACGATTTTCGCATTCTGTTGTGCTTCGTCGAAGACACCTTAACCAGGTTTAAGTAGGTTGTCATAACCCTTGACGCAGTGGTCATTGAAAAACCCACAAGGTTGGTTGTTCTGAACATAGACGGACTAGCGAGACGAACTTAAATTACCATGGCTATTTTCACGTCTGTGAGGTCGTGTACTACCTGTATAACCAGCCACCCACCCGAAGTCGGGAGTAGGGTGTTCAATTGTTGGTTCGGTCTGGCCGTCCAGCAACAATGCCTTACGCAGGAGCCAAGTCAGCATTCCGCTCATATAATTTAAAATAACAAAAAAATGTAGACAATCTGGACAAATAAGTAGAACCAATGCAGTTTCCGGAAGTGCGGGGGATACTCCGCGGGAGTCCTGTCCAGGTTAAAAGTCCGGTTGACCGGGTGTACTAAATGGAACTTTCTGACATGAGGGCAGGTTTGTTAAAGGAAGCAATAACTACACAGGGCAGTTGTGATGGCCATTAGTGAAGGGGTACTTTGCTCCTTGCGGTGTGGTTTTAAGTTAAGATCTTCATGGCACCTTTATTTGCGGTGAGCCAGTCAACCACGCTCCTGGCCTTCCTTATCAGTACGAGATTTTTGATTAGGCTCTCTGCCCAGAGTTCCTTGGATGTGTCAGAGGGTTTCTTAAGATGCAAGTCGTGTGAGAGCGAAATCGTGCAGATAGTGATTGGAGTCACTGACTGCACCGCCGACACAATCTCCCGATGAGCTATCCGAGACGTGGAACCTATGGAGATACTGAGGGAAAGGTCCGTGGTTCGTAATGAGGGCATTTACTGCCATATTTCACCCAGTCTAATCAATTTCACTTTTCTTAAGAAACCGTAGAGAACCCTGTCTGTAGTGGCCGAGTCCCAGTAGTTTTGCCACTCAAGGAGGAACTGTAGCTTAAGAGTTTGTTGTATAAATGAGCTAGTGAATAGGAGTTTTATTTCTGGCTCGCGAAGTGTCGCTTCTTTAGCCAGCTTATCGGCCGCCTAATTGCCGACGATGCCACAGTGAGCTTTGACGCAGCCAAGGTCAACTTTTTTGTTGGTTATTTCCAGGTTTTTAAGGGTTGCCTGAATAAGTTGAACTTGGTGATTCATTTGATGAAATTATTGAATTGCTTGAAGGCTGGACATACTGTCGGATAAAATCTGGAACGAGCTGGGACCAGGCTGCTGGACGATCCAGTTTAACACCTCTGATGTAGCCTTCAGTTCTGCCTGGAAGATTGTGGCTGAGCAGTTTAAAGATTTCTACCATTGGTGGATTGCTTTCTCTTTATATGCTATAAAGGTGACTCCAACTCCCTCATTAGTTTTCGATCCATCAGTGAAGACCAAAAATTCTGCTAACGACCTGCTTCGCTCTCACGCTGAAGGTGTGGTCTGCTGGATGGAGGTGGAGGGTGTTTAATGTGCGGTTTACTTCCACGAGGGAGAAAGTTTCCGAGCCGATTTTAATTTTCCTTTCTAACCGAAATAAAACAAAGGACTTAACTGCTTTGGTAACCGTTAAGGGAAGTGGGGGTACGCCTATTAGCACAAAAAAGGCTGAGTTAGGAGTTATGTCCTGTATGCGCCTGCAATCCTATGTAAAAAGGGGCGTTGAATGCGTAACAGACACTCTTTTTCTGCTTCCGTCTTTGATATACACCAAATGCCCGCAGCTTATAAGATGCTGATTTTGTTTACGGTTTCATACCACAATTTTAGCAAGTTGCTGGGGACACCCCACAGCCTTCCAGCCACCTTCATGAGGTGTTGGTGTTGAGCCGAGACCTTCAGCCTGAGTGCATTTAGGTGAGGGAGCCAAGAGAGATTATAGTGAAAAGTCACTCCAAGGTACTTTCGACGGCTTACTGGGGATGGAGACACCATTTAGCTTCAACATCGGGAGGCGCTTAGGTTTAATTCCCGGGCCACTGAAGGTGACGTAAGACTTAGGCAGTGGGGCCGTGAGCTCACTTTCTGTAAACAGCTTTCCAAATTTATCAAGGGCGGCTTGCCCAAAGTTTTCTAGCTCTCTCTTTGTGGCAGCCTTGAGTGACGATCAAGAAGTCGTCTGCGAATGATATTAGTTTAGCATTATCATCTTGGAAACCTCTGGTTACATTTTCTGCGAAAACTAATAGAGTGCGGGTCCTAGGCATGAGCCTCGGGGACAGCCCTTGGTTAGCGTGTATGACGAGATATCATTTCCTCATTTACTGATGATTTTCCTGTTTTGCAGATATGTGGCTATAAGATTTGTTAATTGGGATGGAAATTTACTCCTGGTTAGTGAGGTGATTACGTTGACCCAGTTTACTCAGTTGAAGGCGCTTGTATTGTCTATCGTGATTACGCTAGTTAGTAGCTTTTTAGTCCTATTGTCGTTACTTATGTTATAAAAAGCATTTAGAGATGTGTCACAAGATCTGTTCTCCCGGAATCCACGCTGTTCATTGCTGAGTAGTCTATTGAGTTCGTAATGGTAGATGAGTCTTTTCACGATTAATTTTTCAAGTAATTTTCTAAGAGTTGGGATTAGGCATATTGGTCTGTACATAATCACGCTTTGCTGGTAACAGAATTTTCGCATGCAACTCTCACACCGCAAAATACTTGAGTGATATATTCCTTTTGCCGCCACTAAGTGCCACACTGTTGCAACACGAGGCAGCCGTTTATTGGACGGTCGAAGAATGACTCATTTTCAAATGGGTGTTCCTGTTATTTTGTTCTATACCTCTCTCTCTCTCTCTGTATATTTATATATACGTATGTATGTATGTATATAAATGTATATGTATATGTACACCTATATATATATATATATATATATATATATATATATATATATATATATATATATATATATATATATATATATCTATCTATCTATCTATATATATATATATATATATATATATATATATATATCTATATATATATATATATATATATATATATATATATATATATATATATATATATATATATATATATAGGTAATAAGGCTTTTTGCCTCATTAAGAAGTGGGGCAACTGGCGGTTATTGCCGCCTTGCAGTCGTGGAACCTTGCGATGAGAACGCAATCAAGACACTGGAAAATTCAATATAACTTCGTTTATTCGTCAAAATATATATTTCATTGTCTGGGATACCACAAAAGATTTCTTTCAGAGTGGAAAACGATCCTATGTTTCATGGGAATTATTGCTTGTCTGGATGGCTATTATTTTGTCTCTCTTATTTTGTAAAACCAATATACACTCACTTTGTACACACACACACACACACACACACTCACACACACACACACACACACATATATATATATATATATATATATATATATATATATATATATATATATATATATATATATATATATATATACTTAAGAGCAAAAAAAAACTGGTACACCAGCCTAATATTGTGTAGGGGCCCCGCGAGCACACGGCGCGGCATGTACTCGACTAATGTCTGAAGTAATGCTGGAGGTAACTGCCACAATGAATCCTGCAGGGATATTCATAAATCCCTAACAGCATGGGGTGGTAGAGATCTCTTCTGAACAACACGTTGCAAGGCATCCCAGATATGCTCAATAACGTTCATGTCTGGGGATTTGGGTGGCCAGCGGAAGTGTTTAATGTCAGAAGTGTGTTCCTGGATCCACTCCGTAGCAGTTCTGGACGTGTAGGGTGTTTCATTGTCTTGATGGAATTCCCCAAGTACATTAAAATGTACAATGGACATGAAGAGGAGCAGGTGATAAGACGGGATGCTTATGTACGTTTCACCTATCAGAGTCGTATCTAGACGTATCAGGGTTTCCATATTACTCCAACTGCAGGCCCCCATACTATCACGGAGCCTCCAACAGCTCTAACAGTCCCCTGTTGATATGCAGGGTTCATGGATTCATGAGGTTTACTCCATACTCATACACATCCATACTGTTGGTACCATTTGAAACGAGGCTCATCAGACCAGGCAACGTGCTTCCAGTGACCAACAGGCCAATGTCGGTGTTGACAGACCCAGGAGAGGCTTAAAACTTTGTGTCGGGCAGTCATTAAGTGTACACGAGTAGGCTTTCGGGTCTGAAAGTGTATATCAGTGGCATTTCGTTGAATGGTTCGTATGCTTGTTGGTGGACCAGTATTGAAATTTGCAGCAATTTCCAGAAGGAATTGCACTTCTGTCACGTTTAAAGATTCTCCCAAGTCGTCTTTGGTACCGTTCTTGCACGATCTTTTTCTGACCTTAGCGATGAGCGAGATTTGATGTTTTACCGGATTCCCGATATTCATGATACATTCGTTAAATGGTCGTATGAGAAAATCCAAATTTCATCGCTACCTCGGAGATGCTGTGTTCCATTTTACGTGCTCCGACTGTAACACCATGTTCAAAGTCACTTAAATATTGATAACCTGTCATTGTAGCAGCAGTAACCGATCTAACAACTGTGCCAGACACTTGTTGTCTAATATAATCGGACCGCAGCTTCGTATTCTAATTTTTTCCTTATCTCTTTATTTGCATACGCATGCCTATATCAGTTTTTTTGGCTCTTCAGTGTATATACACACCCACACATATGTATATATATGTGTGTGTGTATGTACAGCGTGGTCATAAAGAAACTTTGCCAACATCTACACTTCTAGCATCCGTTCCGGTTAACTGATCGAGATGAGATTGCAAATATAGTTATTAGGATGTATGATCTCGAGATTCTGTGAATGCTGTGGTGCTGAAGGATACAGTTATAGTTATAGAAACCCGAAAATGCCAAATGGCAACACCTACTTTTTCCTGTCGCAAAATGTTCAGCGTATATAAATGCCGTTGGATCGGTATGAATATATCTAAAAACAGACGTGTTATGAGTGCCTAACAAAGAGTTCTTCAGGGCACACGGAGAAATACTGAAAATAACCGAGACAAGACACGATCTCCAATGACAACATATATCGGACAAAGGAAAACCTTTATTTAGAACAAACATTTTGCACGACGGTACCATCACAGGCAATTACGCATTGCATGCGGGAGACAGTGGACAGTACCGCTGAACGCAACATGGCATGATGGATGTTCGCAATATCACGCCCTGTAGAATCCTTTAAATCCGACAAATTTTGCGAATTGCACAGGTAAATTCTGGATTTGAGATATCCCCAAAACCAGAAATCCATAGGCGTCAGATCGTAGGATCGCGGAGGCTACGGAAAAGGAAAATGGTGTGAGATTATGCTATCACCAAAATGTTGTTCCAGAACCCTTATAACAGACCTCGCTATATGTGGAGGTGGACCATCTTGCATCCAAATGATGTCATTGAGCGTTTTCGCCAACGCGATACCGAAAGTCCATAATTTTGCATCATGGTTGTATGCTGAGAGCCTGTTACAGACAATGTTACAGTTTCCGTCGATGTCGCTTCCTCAAACGAGAAGGGACCGAAAACAAGTATGACTGTAATACCACACCACACAGTCACTCTGGCGTCAAATAATGGCACTGGTGCTACAGCATGAGGATTTGTCTCTACCCAGTGCACACATTTCTTGGTGTTAAAGTTGTCATTTAAGGTGAAATGAGCCTCTCCCGTCCATAGTATTCAAAATTGCCAATCGTTATTAGCATCATATCGCATTAGAAATTCATTTGCGAAGTCCAGATGTAGTTGTGGTTCCCCCGGTTGCAGCATCAAGATGCGCTGGAACCGGTAGTGAAAGGTGGATAACCGAATGCAGAAGATTGAGGACCGTTATCATCAGAATATCCAACACACGCGCTGTGCCTCTTGCGGTTGCCCTGTGTCCTGCAGCTACTGTTTGATGCACTCCCATGACAACGTCCTCAGAAATTCTTGGACGTCTAGACCACGGTTTATCACAGGTGTAGATCGTATCTTCTAGTTTGTTCACTAAATCACGCAGAGCTTGCTGAGTACATGGGCCACGTAATTGTAGATGATTTTGGTGATACACACCCAAGGCTTCCGAGGCATTTATCCCATTCTGATAATACAGTTTTATCAATCCACCACGAACTTTTCCCATGGAAAGTCATTTCGTCGGCATGTAGAAGTTTTGAATGAGGACTTCATACCCTCCAGGCATTTTATCAGCTTCCTACGCTGAAAACCTGGAGAATGACGTTCTGGGATTTGTATCTTGCCTGGTATCTGTATTAGTATCTATCATATGCAAGTTTTTTGTGTGCTTGGAGATCGTTTAAATTGGCCTGTTTCCAGAACTCTTTGTTGTGTATACATAGCTCTTCCGTTTTTGGACATATCGGTACCGTTCCAACTTTATTTAGGGTTTTCGCATGCGTTGAACATTTTGCGACAGGAAAGACTAGGCTTTGCCATTCGACATTTTCAAATTTCTGTATATATAACCGTAACCTTGAGCACCACTGTGTTGCCATTCACAGAATCTCGAGCTCCGAATTACTGTATTTACAATGTTATCTCGATAGGTTAACCAGAGAAGTGCACATGTTGGCAAAGTTTCTGTATGACCACCCTGTATACACACATACACACACACACAAACACACATATATGTGTGTGTGTGTGTATGTGTGTGTGTGTGTGTGTGTGTGTGTGAATTTCCGGATAATCCTGAATGTCAGTATTTGATTTTTAGCAGTTTTCACCAGCTATAGTATCTCATTCATTTACTTCTTCAGAAATGAAGACATTTTGTAGTTGTTCAGAAGATTTAAATCTAAATTTTTCTTATTTATCATTTTCCATTTGAACAGAAGTTGAATTCTACTTTGCTTGTCGCCAAAGAATTGCAGTTTTTCCAATGAGTCGTACTACTCGTTGTTTGAACGGACAGAATCGATTCACACTCAGTCAATATGTTGCTTCCAATATGTATAATTTCGTGTGATATCATTCGATGAAAAAAAGTTATACTGATTTTTTACGAGTATCTGTAGATATCACTGAATATTTTAGAAATAAATGACATTAATATTTATGACATTGGGGACATCATTAATATTAAACATTGAGAAAGTCAGTGTCGGCCATTTTGTTTATTTTTTCGAATACTATTTCTCTTCTAAGCAGTTCACACAAATGCTTTCTTTTCGTATTTTAATTTTGATAGATTGGCGAATATTGGCAGATATCCATAACTGGAAGTCCAAAATTGCAAATATTGACCAACATTTCTGCGACATTGACCGATATATTTGTGTACGATACAGACATATTTAGTTTTATTAACAATATTTTGTATTATTGTCAAATGACCTACTTTGTGCCATCAAATGAAATTGCAAAAATGTGTATTCGATATATTTTTAATAAAATATACGAAATTGACCTATAGTGTTAAGTACTTTTTGAAAATGTTCCTAGTCTATTTAAGCACTGATCTGATTAAATTCACTTCAAATATATAATGAAGGATGTGTATATCGGTGTGTACATAAAGTATGTTTTTGTTATATTTGGTTTTGCCTCTGTTCTGAAATGAAATCCTCATTATTCCTCTTTATTAAAATTGTTAAAGAATACTATTCTAAGCCGTTTGTTTATCGACTTGAGAACGGAAGTATAAAATACGTGGCTTACTAAAATGATGGTCAATTTTTGTGTTATTATTTTCCTTTACCCTTCGAATGGATGTAACGTATTCCTTTGATCCATGAGTGCAACCGCTCCCTTCAAAAAAGAACGATAAACAACAGATCCTCCTGATAAACCACGTATTAGACAACTTGATGACATAGACGGAATGGATAGCTGCAAATTCAATCTAAAAATACATTTTTTGGTAAGCAGTTTAAAACCGTTCAAGTACTTTTCGAAACATGCTCGAAGTATTTTCGTTCATTTTGGAAGGAACTTAAACACGAACTTAACTACTTCAAATAGTTAAGAGGACAAACGAAGTTCAGTATCTTTGCCGAACCGAAATCAAACAGTTTTCACATTCAAACCAAATTATTCAAATCAAAAGCCACAAAAACAAATTGACAGCTAACTTCCCTCTTTACACGTATTGGAATAACAAATAACGATTTGGTTCAAGATCATCATTCATCTTGAACGAGACGAATTTAGAAATGAATCCAATCATTTTCAAGAATTCTCGTTTCAATTGGAATAATTTGAGATTTTTCGGATGAATGAACTGACTGCTTGTAAAGAAAACAGTAGTTCTTTGAATTTCGAATTGAGGTTCTGATATATATTTTACACCGTCTTCAAATTTTATTTCAAGAGACATAACTGTCCATGCATAAACAATGAAACTTGCAGTTGGAAATGAATGTTTCATAATAGAATCTTATGATTTATTTTTTTTTATCGAAAACAAAATAAAAATAGTTATTAAATGAATATCTTTGTCTTGCCCCATAATCAGGTAAGTCTTTTGAATATAAAAAAATACCTTCAATTTTTGGTTTGGGGTGCTACGGTCTACTTTTTGCAACACGAGGGTTAATGAGACCGGGAACTACAGCTTAAAGCCGATATCGAACTGCTACGAACATCCATGCCACTGTGGGATTCAAACCCACAAACTCCGGTACCGAAGGCCAGCACCCTAACCAATTGGCCATCGTTCGGACCTTCAATTTTTGATCGCCCTCGGCGTGCACCAAACATTAGGTGAAGTAAAATAAATGTTCGTTATTTTGCCTGAATATTTCAAATTTGGAGCCAACTGTTCCCGTTTATGCATCAGTTTAGGGAACATATCTATTGATTTAAATGGGGTGCCAGACAAATGTTCAATAGTTGAAATTTTATTTTATTTTACGTTGGTCAATATCGTCAGATGTTCATAATTGGATGTCCGACTTTCAAAGTGTTGGCCAAAATTTTGACGACATATTTGTGCTACCTGGGTATGATGATTGCAGATCTATTTAGTTTGTAAAATGAAACAAAAAGCATAAAGTAGAGATAAGGAGCTGAAGGCAAGGGACATATATCTGTGAGAATTATGTGTGACAAATGCTATGAAATCTCTTTCATTCCCAGCAGCAAAATCTCCATGGTGTCGCCATCAAGAACGATAAAAGAAATTACTAATAAGTTAAGACTGTTTTGGATAGTTCGCTTGTAGGTCAAAGTGACTGCACGTCACCTTTTTTTTAAAGATAAGGGGATGGGGTTTAAAATTTTTGAATATCAAATTAATGAAGCTGATGCAAATAAAGGAGTTGTTCGTTAAACTGCATCTGTTGTGATATTTCAGTTGATTTAATCATTTAGCTTTCAAACAGAAATCAAATTTCGAAGCTGTTCAATAATTCTAATACGTACGATTAATTACTGCAAAATACACAGTCTAGTCATATTAATGTGAGACAACGTAACGTTTGAAGTCAACGTTAAATAACAAATCTCAAGAGACACGTGTCATGAGCATACTTGGTGGATATAAACAGTTTGTTGTAGGCATCCAAAAAACATTTCAGTTCTTGTAGTTATGCAGAAACGGAACGATTTTTTCGACGTCCAAAAGGGCATGGTCATTGGTTTTCGAGCCAAGGAGGCCATTGACACAGCGATCCCAACCAATACAAAAGCAACGACAAAATTTTTCCTAGAGCCAGAGACATCCCAAGAGCCTGAAGCTCTTTATTACAATCAAACAAACAGTTCATTAATAATAAACTACATCATAAGCAATATACATTATAAAAATTAACATGCTATACAAAAATTAACAAAGAACTCCATAAGGAGAACGATGCCTAGACGGGACTTTGTAGAGTTACATAAATTAATTAATTTAACAAGCTTAAAATTCACATGAAAATATTTAACTCTAATATCCTGAACTAAATCACAATTGTATATTAAATGTTTTAATGTTCCCACATCTTTAGTACACCAACATTAACTTAATTTGTTGAAAAACCTATTTTGATAAACTAGAATTGCTCCATGTCCGGTGAAGACTTGATTTATATAGAAATTTCCTTCAATCCTCTTTTCGCTAACACGAAGAAAAAATTCATAAGTCTTCCTTTCAGTTGCACAGTTATTCCAATAAGATTGCAATTCAAACAAAATAGATTTATGCACCATAACTTTAACCTGAGAGAAAGACCACCCAACAACAATAGTAATTTCGTCACTTTTGAAAGTTGATCAACTAGTTCATTATAATACTCACCAATGTAAGCTTTAACCCAACTAAGTTTAAACTTTACAGTACTCTGCTCGATCTTTGTCCTTATAATATTCACTAGATCATTATTACTTTCACGGGCCAAAGCCATAAGGTATGAAAGTGAATCCGTCCTAATATGTACTTCATCAAACGCATTACTATTTGCAAAGTCCATTGCTTTGGCTATGGCTGATAATTCAGTCTTAAAGACAGAGCTTCAATTATTAACTTTATGCTTTTTACTGTAAAGTAGTTCATTCTTAATAACCACCAAGAAGGCAAAGTCTAAGTGACCACAAATGTTTGAGCCATCCGTGTATATAACATCCTAGTCCACTAAGCTCCACCTTTCCCAGTTTATCCTATAAGTGACCCAGGGAGAGATATTTTCCAAAGTCTCCTAGCCCCCATCATCTTAGGTTATCACCCCATCACTTAGAGCAATTACTTCTTTGTTGTAACGTAATCTAAACAACATTTGCTTCTTCTTGCATACTAGTTCTACCGCGATGGTCCCACTCAGTACCTGAAGAGCAGATGTCGCTACAGTTCTATATGCCTTAGTTAATTTTAATAAGGCTATCCTCTTTAATCTATTCAATATATTTCTTATTCTCACAGTATCTTTATACCATACTACTCAATTGTATGTTATTGGTTTCTAAAATATATTTCTATAGATTTTCTTTCAATGACCTGCTTTCACACCCCATTTCACCCTGCTTATGCTGTTCAGATTCACAATTTGGTCTAGAAGTTTTTCCTCCAAATAATGCAGGTGAGAAGTTCAAGTTAATTTCCTATCCATCAGGACACCTAAATATTTTATTGCTTTCCTATATTTTATCTTGATCCCACCCATCTTTATAATGGGAATAGACCTGATGTTCCTACCATACTTGTACATAGTATAATATCACTCAGAACTAAATTCTAATGCACAATTGCTTGTCCATTTATCTAGAGTGTCTAATATATTCTTAGTTAGGTCCTTAAAATGTCTAAGAACTTTCGCTTTTGTCGGAATACACATGTTATCTGCAAAAGCTTGCACTCTATAGTTCCTTCCTTCAGTTAATATTTCATTTATAATTAATAGCTATAACTTAGGCCCCAAGCTTGAGCCTTGGAGTACTCTGTTGTTATAATTCATTTCACAATCATTACATATTAGTTTCCTATCACAAATAAATGAGTTTATACAAGCCTTCAAGTAATATGGAATATTAAGATTTATCAACCTTTCTCTAATACTATTCCAATGAATTCTATCAAATGCCCCTATTATATCCAAGAGAATAATTATCGCAATAAGGTTTTTCTTATTTGCCTCTCTTACAAAGTTTAAGATATTCTCCAAAGCTAGAATCGTGGACCTGTTCCTTCGGAAACAATATTAGAGATTACTGTAGAAATCCTGCCCAATATAATAATCTAATTTTTTCTTTAACAATATATCAAAAATCTTTCCCCAAATGGGCCTATAAGCGTCAACCTTCAACAAGTATTTTTCTGTTTAAGGGCAAAATATAACCCTCGTAAACTTCCAAATCCTTGGAAAATACCAAAATTATAAGCATTTATTAAAAACATCACAGAATACTTTTTGTTTGCAAAATATAATTCCTTATAGACCTCCATGTTCAATCTATTAATACCAGGAGCTTTATTTTTCTTCATACCCTGAAGAATATCTTCGATTTCAGTCACCTTTATAAATTCAAACTAAAGCTCCTCTTGCTCGCTAGTATATTCTTACTCTACATCAAACGTAAAATGGCCTATAATAGTCTTAATCGTTTCTTCAAAACGGATACTTGTATCTCCCTCAACCTTGAAAACAATGCTTTGCATCGTTTTCCTTCTCTTCTTCACAAATTCCATTACGTCGCTATAGCCCCTTTATTTAATCCATAAGTCACATACTCCTTAAAATTTTCTCTCTTTCTTTTAATTATTTCTCTTTTGTATGACGCTAAAGATTTCTTATATGTAATTTTAAGTGTCTAAGTTGATCATCAGATTCCCTTTGAAATCTTTTCCTCAAAGCTCTCACCTCACTGCTTTACATTCTCAACTTGTCATTCCACCCAGGAGCATTGTACTTTACCTTATTAATTTTCTTCCTTTCATAACACTTTGCAGTCTCATACAGTTTATCCTGGATGACTCCAATTTCTCTATCAAGATCATCTTTATAAATCACATCTAGATTGTAGGTTCCAAAATGCTTACTGATAACAATTTTCATTTCTAACCAGTTTAGTTTATGGAAACATATGTTCCCGTTGTCACCCCTCTCATCATCACTAGCAATATCTACTTCTACCATATTATGGTCACTAACCATAATAGTATCAGTAACTCTAACGTGAATATCCATTTCATCACAGTCCCTACTCAGGATCAAATCAGTCCAACTACTCCCTCTTGTGGAGTGGAAATTGGGTATAGAATCTCTATTGTTATGAATTATAATATTATGTTTTATTATTAATTCTGTAAGCTTTCGCCTCTGGTATCTAGGGGATGTTGTCCTTACATTGGCGACTTCAAATTGAAGTCTCCCATAATCATTGTAGGTTTATTGTTATATTTTACTAAGAGATCTTTTATAATAAAGTAATTCATAATCTCCTCACTTGGAGAACAGTATACAGTTATACAAGAGAAATCACATATATTACTTTCAATATAAATTAATAACACATCCCTTGAAATATATATACTAGTACACCTTAGACTTTTGTGTACCACAAAAACAAACTCGGGGCCTCTCTTGGCCCTGCAAAATTAAATATTTTAAAGGGAAACCCCCAACATTCTTGTGGAAAAAATATGGCTCATTGAGCGAAACCAACCGAAATTTCGCAGCAAACAATTCTTGAGCGACCTGGGCGGAAGTCGCCGGAGCATTACCCAAATTAATCTAATTTTTTAAACTGTTCATGGGCCGCCGTAGTAAAAGTATATCGTGCATGGTAAAATGGCACTATCCAAAATCAGTGACGTAGCAAATATGTGGTGTACCACGAGTCACAGATGGCAGAGGTAAACGACAGCTGTGGAGATGCATTTGGGCGAATAGACGTGCAACCGTTGAGCAACTGACAGCGCAGATGAACCAAAGGGCTACCAACAGTGTCTCCACAATGACGGTTCAGCTAACGTTGCTGTATGTGGGATTTCGCATCAGACGCTTGGTTAATGCACTTTTGCTGACTTGCTGTTCATCGCCGATGAAGGTTGGAATTTGCACGCCAGTACCGCAACTGGACTTCCACTGAGTGGAGTCAGGTGGCTTTTTCCGACAAATCATGTTTTATGATCCATCGAACAGATGCTCGTTGGCTTATACGGCGTGAAACGTCTGAAAGCAAACACCCTGTAACAATATAAGGAAGGATCTAAGCTGGAGGAGGGAACATTATGGTCTAGGGAATGTTTTCGTGGTATTCTCTGTGTCCACTCATCATTGTGGAAAGCCTGATAGATTAATATCTATCCTTGCGGACCATGTTCACCCCTACATGCAAATTGTATTTCCTCAGAATGATGGCATCTACCAGTAGGACAATGTGACGTGTCATAGAGCTCGCAGTGTACGTGCGTGGTTCGAGGAGCACCAGGATAAGTTTACCGTCCACACTTGGCCATCAAATTTCACGGACATGAACCCAATCGAGAACCTGTAGGACCACCTCGATCAGGTTATTCGCACCATGGATCCTCACCCACATAACCTAGCCCATCTGGCCCCAGTACTGGAGTCGACATGCCTCAACATCTCAGTAAACATCTTCAGGAAACTAATTGACACTCTTCCTAACCATCTCGCAGCGGTCCACTCTGTGAAATTCGAATTCTCAAGCATTATGCCCACAAAGCAACCAAACTATCCCAACAACGACCCAAAGCGGTTACCAAACCGCTTCTGACCTACGAGAGGCCCACCATGGTCTGATTTTAATTTTGTCCAACTCGGTAAGGAACAATTACTATAGAAGAAAGCTCTTGACTATCTAGAAGAACTGAAGACCCAGATCACTAGGGCATCTCGGGCTTGTGATAAACGTATATACCTAAAGGAGGTAAATCCCTGAGGTTGTTTCTCATTTAGCACTACCTAGAAGACTTGTACGGCTTGAGCCCGTGGCAGCGGATGCGACAGATGTGTCCCCCTCAGCACTGCGAAAGGTAGTTATTCTGGATTTTGATAGGTAGTCACATTAATGTGACTGGACTGTGAAAATGAATTGAAGTGTTTTTTTAACAAGTAGTTGTAAAACTTCCTAAACAATTAATTTGGTAAATGAAAGTTATTTTACATCTTTCACGTATTTCAGAACTAATGTGTGCACAAATCAGTCTTAAACTCAAAATAGATTGAGTTTTGAAACACTTAGAATTAGAAACTTCAGACCACATTTTAGCTTGTTTAATAGAAAAAACATATGCGAACAACATAATATTAACAATTATTTGTTTTTTTTAAATCTGTTATATAATCTCAATATTTGATTATGACAATATTATATTATTATTCCAAAGTTATTTATGTAAAAAGCAGATAGATTGAGAAAGGACAAATCACTATTTAACGTTTATCCTCTTCCCAAACTAAATAATTTCGTTTTTCACTTTCAATTTTTCACTCATTTCGAATCTTATTGTTTGATGGGTATTAAAACGTATGCATGAAAGAACTGGAGAAAATGTAAACACAGCTGGCTTTTTGTGTTTGCATGCTATCGAATTTGTGATATTCTTTATTTGTTGAAGTTGAAGTGTTTGTTTATGAAGCCAAAGAAAAGACAACCGTTATATTTCAATATTAAGATAGCATCTGATTTCTGTTCGGGATAAGATATTTGAATAAGTAAAGGTTCAAAGACATACATTTATCTCATTAAACCAAGGATATTTCGTAATATATATACATTTTCAATCAACTAAATACCAAATTTTTCCTTTTCTTTAGCCATTTAATAATTGCTTTGGATTATTAATCTGTCTTTTAAAATTTAGGAAGTCTGTTTTGGACTAATTGCATTTTCAATTAGGCTTGTAAAGATTGATAAAAATATGCATAGTTAAAAATAAAGGCTTAAAGAACGAAATAAAAGCTAAAAAATGTCATTATAACATCAAGTTAATGTTATTACAAAACATAATAGTTAGTCTCTTTTGGGATATCTTTAATTTTTATTAAATTTGGAAAATTTGGAGTATTCTAGGGGAAAATTTATGATAGTTTTTTTATGGAAAGCCATAAAATTGTTTTCTTTATGAATTTCTGTTGCTGAACTTTCAACAGAATCTAAAACTTAACTCTTTTAAAAATATATATAAGGGAATCCTCTAATATTTTCATTTAAATTATAATTAAAATATAGAAATAAACAAAATACTCATTAGTGGTATAAAATTAAAGCATAGGCTTAAGATATTTTCTTTTATTGTAGAAATGTACTTTATTAAACAATTAATATTAGTGATGCAAAATTACATTTACGAAGATTAGAAATCAACTCTAGTTCAATTAGCTTAGCTTGAAACACTAAAATAAGATTATCAAGTGGTGAGAAAGTTGGATATTTAAATTATTATAAGGAGAGATATATCAAAAGAGTAAAATGTTTTATATAAGGTACCAAAATCTAAGAAAAGGAACGCAAATATATAAATTAAAAAATTTCATAAATAGGGGCAGTTTTATATGAACTGAAAATGTAGTATATATTCACTATTCTAAATGGCTTAAAGATGATAATAAAAAGTTTTAAAAACTGTAAAATTGAAAGGTTGCGCTAACTTGTTCTTTGTCAACCTTATTAAAACAATGAAAGAAAAAGCTTAAACTTAAAAAAAAAAAAGATGCATAACCGTTTTCCTCCCTTGTTAAAAGGTTGTATGGAAAAGCTTGATTTAACCTTTGGAGTTTTTGTAAATTAGGAAGGTTGCAACAAAGGTTTATTTAAAGTTTTTTATAAGTTTACATCCTTGTCGCTGACAACCTTGTGAAAAGGTTACATCCTGGTCATTGATAAGGTTAAATCAATATTGTTAAACCCTTATATTGCTATCTGGGTCTAAACAGCTTTTTGCATTAACAAACCGATTTTTTTCCTCTAATTTAATTTTTTAAGACTGAATATTGTATTGTCTCTAGAAATGAACTTATGTGCCAATTTTCAAGCTTCTAGTTAGTCAGGAAGGTAGTTAAAAATTTCAACTGGCACACAAGTGAAGTTAAAATAAGAGATCTGAAAGGGCCAGAGAACATATCTTAATAAACGGCCAGTTGGAGTCCAGTGAGAGGGTCCTTTTATTGAGGAAAATAGCAATTTTTGTTCTAGGACTATGCATACCAAATACCTGATATATGGAGCCGGATACCAAAATAAATATTGTAAGTTAAAACATAGACACGTCAATATGAGGAAAAATATTTTGATGATTTCCCTGTACCCTTATTATATCGCACATTTTATTAATTTATTTATTTATTGTTATGCGACATCAGAATCATCATTCACACATTGTCTTCAATACTCAACTGAGATTCCGTTTCTCAAAGTAACGTTTTAGAAGTATAGTTCAAGAACTCTCTGGGCGAGACATTAATATTTGACATATTAAAACACATAGATATTTTGTTCTACTTCGAAAGAGTTCGCGATATAAATAATTCTATTATTTCATTCCAGTTAGTAATAAACGATAAAAATTCAAAATTATTCTCCACATTTAGTAGATTATTATTTTATATTTTCTAAATTATGAACATTAAAGCATTACTTCAACTGTTTAAAACGTATTGTTACAAATGCATATGAACACGCCAATATCTCTGAGTTTCATTGTTTTAGATCGATGCAGATAATAGCCATTATAATGAGACTTACAGGGCCGTTCTATACAGGGCAGCTAGTTGTTATAATAATATTAAATAAAAATTTCAATATTTTACAGTAAATCGTTTTTCAGCTGTGCCCCACAATGTTAATACACATTATATTGAAACTTTTCGTTATACGGAGTACAGATTGAAATCAAACGAGCGAGGTGCACAATTAATCATTTAAGAACTCCTACATACAAAAATTCAAAATCTACGGCGAACAGTTTGTATTTTATGTCTCAATGTGTTAATATACATTA
>JAGEOH010001019.1:0-25000 GCA_032207245.1 Pardosa pseudoannulata
GGTACAGTGAACATTAAAAACAAGCAAAAAGGGACGACACTAACAAAAAGATATATTTTTGTATATTACAAAATTTAAAAATTTTTATTTATCATTTTTCAATTTTTTATAACATAGAATAAGACAGAACATTACGGAAAGTACAAAATAAACGAGAGCAAAATAGCGGAATGATACGAAACCCAAAATAAGTAGTATAGTGAATATATATTTATAATAAAGTACAAATACACAATATTGATTTCAAATTTTGACTCAAAGAGACAAAATCTGGGTATTAAATTTTCTGAAATTCATTCAACCTGCTTTCCATCTCTCATCAAGAAACACATTCTTTACACATAAAATTGGCCAATCAATATATATATATATATATATAATATATATATATATATATATATATATATATATATATATATATATATATATATATATATATATATATATATATATATGTATATACATATATATATATATATATATATATACATATATATATATATATATATATATATATATATATATATATATATATATATATATATATATATATATATATATATATATATATATATATATATATATATATGTATGTGTATGTGTATGTGTGTGTGTGTATGTAGAACGTCCACATAATTAAAAAATACTGTAGTCATCACTGTAAAGCAATTATTAAATGTAGTAGCCGAGTAGATGGAAGCAGACGTTCACTTGCAAAAACATCTTTTATTTAGAACATGGCTGTCCAACTGTAAAGAGCCCACGGGCCAGAATTAAGGTCACTGATCTCGTGGCGGGCCGCAGTTTGTAAAAGTTGAACAATAACCTCTTACCTCTTATAACAATTAATAGTTGAATTATTAATTACAAAACAATGGAACAGAAGGATTATAAAACAATTTGCTTATATTTTAATGAGAACACTGAGGCCAACCTCCCTTATTTACAAGGGCAGGAATGTCAACATCGATGTTTGTCATTGCCAGCCGAAGAAGGTCTAACAGTAAACTTTTGGAGAGAGAGCTCTTGTGGTGATTCTTGATAAACTTCATCGTCGAAAAAACACTTTCGCATAAATATGTGCTCTCAAACATGGAAGTTATATTCAGTCGTAAGTCACGCATATTTGGAAACTGTTCAGTTGGAAGCAACTTGAAGAAGTCATGCCCCCTTTCGGTTCTTGTTTGAAAGAATGGATCAGCCTGGAGATCACAGACATCTAACTGTAGGTTGGCAGGTTGTTCTTCAATGCTTGCTTTGACTGGGTTACTAAACAGAGCCACGTCTTTCTTGATGCTCTCAAAATCTGAAAATCACGTGTTGAATTCATCAATAATAGTCAGAAACAGGGCAAAATTCAGAAAAATCTAGCACTTTCTCACACTCTGACGCCAGACTGCAGCTGGACAAGGAAGATAGTTATTTTTTCCCAAAGTTTCATGGAAAATTTTCAGCTTGTTTCTAAACTGATTTATGTGTGTCATTAGGTCAGACACCAGTTGGCCTCTTCCTTGTTAAGTTCGCATCGTTGAGGTGTCCAGTAATATCAGTTAAAAATGCATGGAGACGTGAAAAATCCATGCTTAAAAGTTTTTGTTCAAGGTTTTCTGATGGAGAAAACTGGTTAAGGAAAAAAGGGATTTCTTATCTCAACTCGAAAAATATCTTGAGGCAGTTTCCGGCACTAAGCCACCTACCTTGATTGTACATAACCAGGTCCGTATTCTGCTTCAATTTCCTCCAAAAAGTTAAGGAACTGCCGATGCTTAAGATCCCTGTTGCCGCTTCTGATCATGTTGATGACTTTCAAAACTTTTTGAGGGTTTCAGTTTGCTTCACCGATTTCCCGCATAAAGTATGCTGGTGAATGATGCAATGAAGTGCAGGGCATTTCATTCCATTTTCACTCAAACATCCAATCAATCCTATCTTTGGTTCTACCATTGCCTTTGCACAGTCTGTAGCTAGGACAGAACCCTTTTCAAAACCTCCGACACTGTTGACTGCTTTCATCACTGCTTCAAATATATGCCTACCCTTTGTTGTGGAGTGAAGAGAACTCACGGTAAGGAATTCCTCTTTGATCTCAAAGTCTTCTTTAGCAGTGCGAATGAAAATCAAGAGTTGACTAACGTCCGACTGGTCTGTACTCTCGTCGATACACAAAGAGAAATAGCAGCATTTTTCAATCTCGCAGAACAATTTCTGTTATATTTGGTCACCCATTTTGGCAACTCAATCGATTGTTGGATGGTCTGATGAGAAGCTGGAAATGAATCAAAATGCTTAGCCCTTTTGCTATCACCAAATACTTTCGCCATTTCTACAGCACATTTTTTAACAACATGTAAGGTTTTTTTCGCTTTATCAAGCTCAAGTGAAATTGCATACGAAGCATGCAAAGCATTGTACTGTTCAGATCTTACTTGAACAAACATCTCAGCTTGTTTTTGAAATTTTGATTTCAGTACTGAAACCATCAGAGATCTTGCTTCTCCTTGATATTTACTGTGGATTCCTTCGTGAAGACTCGTGTAATGCCATTTGACTTTATTTTCTTTGCACACAGCCACAACTTGTATACAAATCAAGCACTGGAGTTTGTCCTTTCTACTCGTGATGAAATACTGGGTTTCCCAGCGGTCCTGGAACACTCAATTCTCACTGTCTATCTTCCGTTTTTTACTCATCGTTGGAAGATGAAATATTCACTTCCCCCCAAAATATAGCTACGGCAAAAGAGAGGTTTACTTCATATCCAAAATCTACAAGCTTATCTGAGAATTGACGAACACAAGCTCTCAATTTCTTTTTCGAAATCAACAAAAGCTGCAGCGGCAGTGAAGGTGGTCTTTATTTTTAACCAACTGCGGGCAGGTTTTGCTTATCTGAAATGTTTCTCTCTTCCCTCCCTCTCTCCCCCGCCTTTTCCCCTCGCTTGTTTTTGCCAACGAGAGGCAATACTATTTCTAGGAATTTATTTGAACACCAGCGTGAAGGGTAGGACTGCTTGACCTTGACCTGTGGATGTCCTGTAACTTTTTCTCCCAATACAATGAAAGGAGTGAAAAAGCGATCAAGGGGAAACTTCGGGGACCTCGGCCTGACCAAGAATGGTAGTCTCGAATGCTTCTTGGTACCATAAAATTTCGAAAAAAGAAATATGCTGAATAAGAAGTTGGCTGGCCACACAATATGTGTTGGCGGCAGTTGGATAGCCCTGATTTAGAACATAAGATGACACTAAACACACAAATCCCCTTAGGGAAAAAGAACACAAAACACAGAAATATTTTGATGATATTGTGATTTTAAAGGAAAAAGTATCGAAATCTGTGTGCCAGCCCTTTTATTAATTATTGGAATTGATGTGACTCCAGGAATGATATCATTCAGGTAACCAATCAAGTCATTTTAATTACTTCTAGATTATTCTAGAAGATATAGTACCTCTACAATGCGCGAGAAAAATGAATCAACGGGCTGCGTTTCTAAATTCAGGTTGCCAGGAAATGAGTGTTCGCCGCCATTATTATAAAAATGTTCTTTAGATTTGTTAATAGGGAAAAGTAAATGCACTGTAATATTGTTCATGGTAAATAAATCATTAAATATTTTTACAAGACTGGTTTTAGTGAATAGTCACATATACTCGAATATCGTTCAAGGTAAATAAATCACTAAATACTTTTATAAGAATGGTTTTTATGAATAGTCACATGCACTCTAATGTTATTCATGGTAAATAAATCATTAAATATTTTTACAAAACTGGTTTTAGTGAATAGCCACATGTACTCGAATATCGTTCAAGGTAAAAATAAAATAAATCACTAAATACTTTTATAAGAATGGTTTTTATAAATAATCACAGTACTCTAATGTTATTCATGGTAAATAAATCGCTAAATACTTTTATAAGAATGGTTTTAATGAATAGTGACATGTGCTCTAATATCGTTCAAGGTAAATAAATCACTAAAAACTTTTATAAGAATGGTTTTTATGAACAGTCACATGTACTCTAATATTGTTCATGGTAAATAAATCATTAAATAGTTTTATAAAAATGGTTTTAATGCATAATCACATGTACTGTAATGTTATTCATGGTAAATAAATCGCTAAATACTTTTATAAGAATGGTTTTAATGAATAGTGACATGTGCTCTAATATCGTTCAAGGTAAATAAATCACTAAAAACTTTTATAAGAATGGTTTTTATGAACAGTCACATGTACTCTAATATTGTTCATAGTAAATAAATCATTAAATTTTTTTATAAAAATGGTTTTAATGAATAATCACATGAACTCTAATGTTATTCATGGGAAATAAATTGCTAAATACTTTTATAAGAATGGTTTTAATGAATAGTGACATGTGCTCTAATATTATTCATGGTAAATAAATTAAATATTTTTACAAGACTGGTTTTAGTGAATAGTCACGTGTACTCGAATATCATTCAAGGTAAATCACTAAATACTTTTATAAGAATGGATTTTATGAATAATCACATGCCTCTAATGTTATTCATGGTAAATAAATCGCTAAATACTTTTATAAGAATGGTTTTAAAGAATATTTTGCATAATGGAGAAGTTCAAAGGCGAAATAAATATTAATTAAAAAAAAAAAAAAAAAAAAAAAAAAAACCAAACCGCTCAAGCAAAAGAATATATCTGATGTTTGTAAAAATAGTACAGCTTTCTATTTTTCTTCCCACTAAATTATTTAGAATCCCTTTACCATTTTATATTTTATTTTTGTTTTTTTACTAAAGAATCAGGTGTATGTGAAATTCCATGTGATAAACACTACGTAGAATTTTTTTAAAATTCTAATCTGCTATGTTTATATAGTGGAAGATAGTGATATAGTTGCTTCACTGCTTAGCATAAACTTGCCATTGAACTTGATTTAGGTCATTGGTCTTTAGAACTTTGAACAGATGATTCTACTAATACAAAACGCGAGCGTCGGTGGTATAACGGTTAGCATAGCTGCCTTCCAAGCAGTTGACCCGGGTTCGACTCCCGGCCGACGCAGATATTTTTTTCATCGTTATAAAATATTACGTAATATATCGAAAAGCAAAATTAATTTATACATAAGTATAATGAGAAGGATTTAGATACAAATGATATAACTTATCATATCAATGATAAATAGAGCACATGAAAATATAAAACAAAACTAAATATAGTGAAAATATAAAATAAATTTTCAAGTAATTTGTTTCTTCGTTATAAAATATTGAATAATATACCGAAAAGCGAAATTAATTTATACATAATTATTGAGAATGATTTAGTAAAAAATGATATCGCTTATTATATCAATGATAAATAGAGCACATAAAAATATAAAACAAAACTAAATACAGTGAAAATATAAAATAAATTTTCAAGTAATTATTTTTCTTCATTATAAAATATTACGTAATATACCGAAAAGTAAAATTAATTTATACATAATTATTGAGAATGATTTAGATAAAAATGATATCGTTTATTATATCAATGACAAATAGAGAAATAAAAATATAAAACAAAACTAAATAAAGTGAAAATATAAAATAAATTTTCAAGTAATTTTTTTCTTCATTATTAAATATTACGCAATATACCGAAAAGCGAAATAAATTTATACATAATTATTGAGAATGATTTAGATAAAAATGATATCGCTTATTATATCAATGATAAATAGAACACATAAAAATATAAAACAAACCTAAATATAGTGAAAATATAAAATAAAATTTCAAGTAATTTTTTTCTTCATTATAAAATATTACGTAATATACCGAAAAGCAAAATTAATTTATACATAAGTAATGAGAATGATTTAGATAAAAATGATATCGTTTATTATATCAATGACAAATAGAGAAATAAAAATATAAAACAAAACTAAATATAGTAAAAATATAAAATAAATTTTCAAGTAATTTTTTTCTTCATTATTAAATATTACGTAATATACCGAAAAGCGAAATAAATTTATACATAATTATTGAGAATGATTTAGAAAAAAATGATATCGCTTATTATATCAATGATAAATAGAACACATAAAAATATAAAACAAACCTAAATACAGTGAAAATATAAAATAAATTTTCAAGTAATATTTTTCTTCGTTATAAAATATTACGTAATATACCGAAAAGCGAAATTAATTTATACATAATTATTGAGAATGATTTAGATAAAAATGATATCGCTTATTATATCAGTGATAAATAGTGCACATGAAAATATAACACAAAACTAAATAAAGTGAAAATATAAAATAAAATTTCAAGTAATTTTTTTCTTCATTATAAAATATTACGTAATATACCGAAAAGCAAAATTAATTTATACATAAGTAATGAGAATGATTTAGATAAAAATGATATCTCTTATTATATCAGTGATAAATAGTGCACATGAAAATATAAAACAAAACTAAATAAAGTGAAAATATAAAATAAATTTTCAAGTAATTTTTTTCTTCGTTATAAAATATTACGTAATATACCGAAAAGCGAAATTAATTTATACATAATTATTGAGAATGATTTAGATAAAAATGATATCGCTTATTATATCAATGATAAATAGAGCCCATAAAAATATAAAACAAAATTAAATAAAGTGAAAATATAAAATAAAATTTCAAGTAATTTTTTTCTTCATTATAAAATATTACGTAATATACCGAAAAGCAAAATTAATTTATACATAAGTAATGAGAATGATTTAGATAAAAATGATATCGCTTATTATATCAATGATAAATAGTGCACATGAAAATATAAAACAAAACTAAATGTAGTGAAAGTATAAAATAAATGTTCAATTTTTATTTATAAAACAATATTTAATGTAGAGAAATAAATTTAAGTTTTTCTAGAAAAGTTAGAACAGTTTGTTTATAAACTGTAAAGAATATATTTCAATGTTTTTTTTAAAATTAATAAAACTTTTAAATTTATTTGTTACATGTCTAAAAAAAAATAAGTAAAATATGAATAAATTTATTGTACTGCATTATTTTATCACTCAGTTTAAAAATTCTGTTTTCTAGTTTGATTCAATAAAATTATTAATTATTTCCTCAAATATCAATTATTTCATAGAATAATTAATAAATAAATAATTGATAAAAAATTTGTTTTATATTTTAAAATATTACGAGATTAATAAGAACAAAATAATGTATATATTATTATTTAAAGTGATTTAATTAAAATTCATATCTTTTATTACACTACTATATATGGAGAACACAAAAACATAACATTAAATTAAATAATGTGAAAAAATAAAACAAATCATGAATTTTTATCAATAAAAAATGTTTAATATACAATAAGTTTTAGTTTTTCTAGAAATATTTGAACAGTTACTTTGTAAATTGTAAAAAAAAAGATCTTTAAAACATTTAATAAAAAATTCAAATTTGTATATTAAATGTCTAACAAAGTAAGTAAAATATGAATAAATTTATCGTATTCCATTATTTTATCATTCAATTTAAAAATTCTGTTTTCTAGTCTGATTCAGTAAAATTATTAATTATTTCCTTAAATAATTAATAATTTCACTGAATTCTTTTTACTAAACCTTCATTTATTTCATAGAATAATAAATAAATAAATAATTGATAAAGAAATTTGTTTTATATTTTAAAATATTATAAGATATATAAGAACAAAATAATGTATATATTATTATTGAGAATTATTTAATTAAAAATCATATGTTTTATTACACTACGATAAATAGAGCACACAAAAACATAACGTTAAATTAAATAATGTGGAAAACTAAAACAAATCTTAAATTTTTATCAATAAAAAATATTTAATATAGAATAAATTTTAGTTTTTCTAGAAATATTTGAAGTTGCTGATCATCATATTTGTTAATAGGGAAAATCGCAATTTGCTCTTTTTTTGTCTTAACGAAAAAATGTTAACCTAGCAAATAGCCCTTCATATGACGGGATCGATAAAATTTTTAATTTTCCAGAATTGTAAAGTACCCTATGAGGCAAGTAAAAAAATGTTTTGTTTTTTGGCTGAGAATTATCTGGTACACGCTCAATAATTTGTTTATCTTCATACTCCTCTAAAGTCTATCGATACTGTGAATGCAGTTTAGAATCACATTGAATTCATTTAGAAAGATAATTCAAAGTTTTCTTAGCTACGTAGTAATTATCGTTAAGTTCTTCCCAATTTTTTTTTTGCCATAGTAATTAATGGAAGTAAAGGAATGAAACTATCATTTCCACTACACCCCGGAGGTAGATACAATTTGTTTACCGGTGATAACATTTTCATTGCAACAAAAAATAATCGATGATTAAATTTAAAATTATCACATATGTACCTAATCTATTATTTAAGCAAAATATAAAAGAAAATTATTGAAGTCAAATCTAAGTTAAGTGATAAAACGTATGAAAACAATGAAGACGATATTTAAATAATTTAAAATAAGAAATGATTAAACGAGATGGTTAAAAGAATGACGTCATAATTCTAGAAAATAATGTTATTTTTATCTATTTAATATGTGATAAATTGATAAATTTAATCGCCTACTGCTAACCGGGGAAAAGAGGCTTAAAAAATGGCATTAAAGGCTAGAAAAGGGGGAAGGGGTAGAATTTGAACGTTGCTAACCCTAACTCAACAATAATCCAATATGGTTGCCTCTATCCATTCCAGGTACAACTGTTTCATAAATTTGAGGACAGACGGACAGATAACTTAGGCTATTATTACGAGGCGCATCCAGAAAGTAAGTTTCCCGATGTTTTCCTCTTTAAACGTAATTAGCCGTGTCAATTGCGCGTGCATAACAGATCTATGACGTATTAATCATATGCCAGCTGGACAAGTCCCGATTCGTGCCAGTAGCGGGGTAGCAGTGGTTCGAAATGGAAACTCTAATTCCTTCTCCCGCCGCCTGCAAGGTTCGGTCGGTGATCTTGAATGCACAAAGCATTGCGCCAATTGAAATTCATCGTCAGCTCTGTCAGGTCTATGAGCCGAAACTGACACCCGAACACAAAATTCAACGCTTAGGAACAGCACTGACATTTCTGCTACGGTATCACGATGACGACGACGAGTTCCTCGACAGGATCGTCACTGGCAATGAGACTTGGATTTCGCACTTTACCCCGGAAACCAAGCAGCAGTCAATGTATTGGCATCATAATGGATCTTCGGTCAGGACCAAATTCAAACAGACGCTGTCGGTACGGAAAGGGATGTGCACGGTGTTCTGGTACAAGAGGGCTCGTTCCATTCACAGGCGGCAGAGTTCTACGACAGAGGTATACAAAAGTTGATCCCACAATACGACAAGTGTCTCAATTCTGCTGGTGGCTATGTTGAAAAATAGCTGAAACATTGCTGTACTTTTTCCAATAAATATCCCCGTGAAAGCGTGAGTTCTTTTTTTTTTTTCTTTTAAATAGGGAAAGTTACTTCCTGGATGCGCCTCGTATACAGGGGATGAGTAGAACTTAGGTTGTATCAGCCTTTTATATTTTTACCACGCATAATAGGAAGATGTTTTCTTCCCTTTTTTTTTGTAATAATGGCATACTTTCAGGTCTTTTGTTCACTTCTCTTGGGTGC
Source organism: Pardosa pseudoannulata (assembly GCA_032207245.1). Lineage (NCBI taxonomy): Eukaryota > Metazoa > Arthropoda > Arachnida > Araneae > Lycosidae > Pardosa > Pardosa pseudoannulata. The sequence continues at coordinate 9,654 of JAGEOH010001019.1, forward strand.
CAGTGTCTGATGATGGTGGCTCGGTGAGCTTGTAGCGGTCAGTTTGGAGACTAGTGCCATTGAAGACTGGAACTGCAGCACATCCTTGGAGTGTTCCAAACAACAAAAGAAACTTCATGACTGAAGCCTGCTTCATTATTATTTGGTGTGCAGGATTGTGCGGAATTGGTATTTGAAGAGAGAAAATCTGGAATGAACGACCTTCATTAAATGGTTGATTGGTTAGAGCGCTACGGTCTATGGTTTTGCTACACGAGGGCTGATAAATCGAGGCCTAAAATTCCGAATTTTCTTTTAATTTTTCTTTAATTTTAATCTATTTATAATTGAATGAAAAAAAACATTTTTCAATTAAAACACGCTGAAAAATAATTTTACCTTTAGATGAATTACTGGTTTCTTTGTTACAGAAAAGGTGACTTTTTTTTTACTACGATAAAATGCAACAATAAAATTCATCTACTACCATCTATCGTCGATCGGCAAGATGAATATCCGTTATACTGTCATATCACGTAGTAGGATGGGGAGAATAGGTTTTAATATCGACAGCGACTATCTAGTGGTATGAACCAATCTTTGAGTAGAAAGGTGGCCGAATAGTAAAGCGCTGATCTTCAGTATCGGAGTGCGCGGGTTCGAATATTGCTGATGACCTGGATGTTCGGAATCGGCTTTAAGCAGTAGGTCCCACTCTCATTAACCCACGTGTAGAAAAACAGTAGACCGTAGTGCTCCAAACAAAGAATTTCTTTTTAAAATTTAGTGATTCTTCGGTGAACTTTGTGAATTTGCGTTACAGCAGCGCGTTATATATATATATATATATATATATATATATATATATATATATATATATATATATATATATATATGTATGTATATATATATATATATATATATATATATATGTGTGTGTGTGTGTGTGTGTGTGTGTGTGTGTGTGTGTGTAATATGGGCGAGACTCATTTAAAATCACAACACAATTTATTTCTGGTGAGATACATGAAATCCATACAAAAGGCAAGCACTTTTACAACATCGTGCACACAGACAATATGATCCTGCACACAGACACTTTTCAAGTAGGGATTTCTCAGGTAAAAAGACTACGAATAATCCCCAAGTATAATCGATCACTTGATAAAAAAAACCCACGTTTAAAGAGAACGCTCTAACTATTGGCTAAAGTATTACAGACAGAGGCTGAGTTAAGTCCATAGCGTGTCTGGAGGGAAAAATCAGAAATACCGCTCAAACTCCCAAAGTACTTTAAGAACAAAAGTTATTAAATTATTAAAATATGTAAATAAGGGATTTTAATATTACACACACACACACACACACACACACACACACACACACACATATATATATATATATATATATATATATATATATATATATTTTGGCTGAGAATTATCTGGTACACTCCCAATTTGTTCATCTTCACACTCCTCTAAAGTCTATCGATACCGTGTAAGCAGTTTAGAATCACGTTCAATTCATTTAGAAAGATAATTCAAAGTTTTCTTAGCTATGTCGAAATTATCGTTAAGTTTTTCCCAATTTTTTTTTGCCATAGTAATTAATGGAAGTAAAGGAAGGAAACTATTATTTCCACTACACCCCGGAGGTAGATACAATTTGTTTGCCGGTGATAACATTTTCATTGCAACAAAAAATAATCGATGATTAAATTTAAAACTATCACATATGTCCTAATCTATTATTTAAGCAAAATATAACAGAAAATTATTGACGTCAAATCTAAGTAAAGTGATAAAACGTATGAAAACAATGAAGACGATATTTAAATAATTTAAAATAAGAAATGATTAAACGAGATGGTTAAAAGAATGACGTCATAATTCTAGAAAATAATGTTATTTTTATCTATTTAATATGTGATAAATTGATAAATTTAATCGCTTACTGCTAACCGGGGAAAAGAGGCTTAAAAAATGGCATTAAAGGCTAGAAAAGGGGGAAGGGGTAGAATTTGAACGTTGCTAACCCTAACTCAACAAAAATACTATATGGATGCCTCTATCCATTCCCGGCACAACCGCTTCATAAATTCAAGGACAGATAACTTAGGCTATTATTACGAGGCTCATTCAGAAAGTGTTTCCCGATATTTTCCCCTTTAAACGTAATTAACCGTGTCAGTTGAGCGTGCATAACAGATCTATGACGTATAATCATATGCCACCTGGACAAGTACCGATTCGTGCCAGTAGCGGGGTAGCAGTCGTTCGAAATGGAAACTCTAATTCCTTCTCCCGCCGCCTCCAAGGTTCGGTCGGTGATCTTGAACGCACAAAGCATTGCGGCAACTGAAATTCATTGTCAGTTCTGTCAGGTCTACGAGCCGAAACTGACAGCCGAACACAAAATTCAACGCTTAAGAACAGCACTGACATTTCTGCTACGGTATCCCGATGACGACGAGAGTTCCTCGACAGGATCGTCAAAGGCAATGAGACTTGGATTTCGCACTTTACCCCGGAAACCAAGCAGCAGTCAATGTATTGGCATCTTAGTGGATCTTCGGTCAGGACCAAATTCAAACAGACGCTGTCGGTACGGAAAGGAATGTGCCCGGTGTTCTGGTACAAGAGGGCTCGTTCCATTCACAGGCGGCAGAGTTCTACGACAGAGGGATACAAAAGTTGATCCCACAATACGACAAGTACCTCAATTCTACTGGTGGCTATGTTGAAAAATAGCTGAAACATTGCTGTACTTGTTGTCAATAAATACGTCCGTGAAAGTGTGAGTTCTTTTTTTTTCTTTTAAATAGGGAAACTTACTTTCTCTATGCGCCTCGTATACAGGGGATGAGTAGAACTTAGGTTGTATCAGCCTTTTATATTTTTACCACGCATAATAGGAAGATGTTTTCTTCCCTTTTTTTTGTAATAATGGCATACTTTCAGGTCTTTTGTTCACTTCTCTTGGGTGCCAGTGTCTGATGATTGGTGGCTCGGTGAGCTTGTAGCGGTCAGTTTGGAGACTAGTGTCATTGAAGACTGGAACTGCAGCACATCCTTGGAGTGTTCCAAACAACAAAAGAAACTTCATGACTGAAGCCTGCTTCATTATTATTTGGTGTGCAGGATTGTGCGGAATTGGTATTTGAAGAGAGAAAATCTGGAATGAACGACTTTCATTAAATGGTTGATTGGTTAGAGCGCTACGGTCTATGGTTTTGCTACACGAGGGCTGATAAATCGAGGCCTAAAATTCCGAATTTTCTTTTAATTTTTCTTTAATTTTAATCTATTTATAATTGAATAAAAAAAACATTTTTCAATTAAAACACGCTGAAAAATAATTTTACCTTTAGATGCATTACTGGTTTCTTTGTTACAGAAAAGGTGACTTTCTTTTACTACGATAAAATGCAACAATAAAATTCATCTACTACCATCTATCGTAGATCGGCAAGATGAATATCCGTTATACTATCATATTACGTAGTAGGATGGGAAGAATAGGTTTTAATATCGACAGCGACTATCTAGTGGTATGAACCAATTTTTGAGTAGAAAGGTGGCCGAATAGTAAATCGCTGATCTTCAGTATCGGAGTGCGCGGGTTCGAATATTGCTGATGACCTGGATGTTCGGAATCAGCTTTAAGCTGTAGGTCCCACTCTCATTAACCCACGTGTAGAAAAACAGTAGACCGTAGTGCTCCAAACAAAGAATTTCTTTTTAAAATTTAGTGATTCTTCGGTGAACTTTGTGAATTTGCGTTACAGCAGCGCGTTATATATATATATATATATATATATATATATATATATATATATATATATATATATATATATATATATATATATGTGTGTGTGTGTGTGTGTGTGTGTGTGTGTGTGTGTGTGTAATATGGGCGAGACTCATTTAAAATACCAACAAAATTTATTTCTGGTGAGATACATGAAATCCATTTAACAGGCAAGCGCTTTTACAACAGCGGGCACACAGACAATGTGATCTCCCACATACACTTTTCAAGTTGAGATTCTAAGGTAAAAAGACTACGAATAATCCCTAAGCACAATTGATTACGTGATAAAAAATACCCATGTTTAAAGAGAACGCGCTATCTATTGGCTAAAGTAGTACAGACAGAGGCTGATTTAAGTCCATAGCGTGTCTGGAGGGAAAAATCAGAATTACCGTGTAAAACCCGAACTTACTTTATGAACAAAAGTTATTAAATTAATATTAAAATACGTAAATAAGGGATTTTAATATTACACACACACACACACACACACACACATATATATATATATATATATATATATATATATATATATATATATATATATATATAAATGTACGTATGTTTGTGTGTCTATAATGCAAATCTTACTACATATATTAATTACGTTATTTAAATCTATTATGTGAATACTATCATTCATTATAAACTATTACTTATATTTTAGACATTTAGAATTTATGCTCGTTATTTAGTTATTTATAAATTATTCGTTAAATAAAGCTACCAATTATGAGTTTAGTGATACCAACAGAATAATTAGTTTTCAGTAGCACATCACTTAGATTTTCAACATGTTTTTCTTAATTAACTTTCGAGCATATTCTTTTTAGGCACTTATGAAAGTTTACGGCCTCTTTAGCCCCTTTATCACCAAGGCAGATAAAGCTAAGTTCGAGGCAGCCACATTGCTACGTTTGCTTTTAATATTTTATCAAATGCATTTTATCATCTGAATGTCTTTCTCTATACAAATTCTGCCACGTAAAATTGAATATCAGGGCCGTAACCAGGTTCTTTAGCGCCCGTGACAAACATCTGGTCTACGCCCCTACCACTGTTCTATTCTCTAAATGAAACAGTCTTTGGCAGAGCTTTTTGTAGAGTTATTCACATGACGTACACACACACACACACACACACACATATTTCGAAGTCTTAAACCAGAAGGTGGGGCAATATCGATTCTAATGTCTATTATTTTTCAAAAATAATTGTATTCGACATTGTAGGCAACAACCTCCACTCCATTTTATGTTTCAACTCCATTTCTTTTTCACATTGCCAATCTCGGAAAACTAAAAACAGTCGAATCAATCTCGAGCTCGCAACAACCACCAGTGAGAAAATATGTAAACTTGATTTTTTTTCTATCATATATTCTATTAAGTGTTAATCACATTTATTGTATTCTATGATTTGTATAATCACTTATTTTGTAACCTTGACTGTAATTTCTTCTATTATGTGTTTTGGCAACACTGTGTTGTTGTCAGTTCTAACGTATGCACTGAGCGTATTGCACATTGGTGCAGTTATGCACGTTCTACTTCTTTACTTAATAAACTTAATCTTTAATTAACATCGGCCTCTGTGTATTTTAAATTAACAGAATAAACTCGCAAAATATTTTGTTAATTCTTAAAATGTTCCTAGTACATTAATTTTCAATTTTTCTTCTATTTTTACTTTATTAATACTTAAAAGTTTTTTTAAACTCTTTGTAGGTATTATTTTGCTAATAACTAAATAGTTTTTTTGAGGGAACTAGTTTTTATTTAAACGTAAAATTTTCATAGAAAATTGGTGAATTTCTAAATTTAAATTTAGTTTTATTAACTTTAAAATTTAAAACGAATACCCGGATTTGTATTAAGGCATATTAGGAGTGTTTGGTAAATATTTTGTAAGAATATATAACAAATTCAGTCTCTAGAAGCATTTTAAAAAATAAGAAAATTCATTAAAAAATCATATAAACACATTGGATTTTATAATAAAAAAACTATTTTTCAACTTTTTCTTATTTCTACTTCGGGCAAATCGTTCTCTTTCGGACTCCATTTCCTTCAGAGGCGGCGCACAAGACTAATACGCCTGTGGCAGATGCACCTTGCCACTAGAGATGTAAAAAACCCGAAATTTTGAAGAGGTGGGAATAAACCCGATAATTTTGGGGAATAAACCCGGAATTTTGGGAACTTTGGGAAGAAATCATTTTAACAATGTTTACATTTATTTTTTCAACAGTCGCTATTTAAGAACTAGCATATTATTTCTAAGAGATTTTTTTTCTTTTGGCTATATATATATATATATATATATATATATATATATATATATATATATATATATATATACATTCAAGAAATAATAGCAATGAGCATTTAAATGATTTTATAGTAGTACTTATGTTTTTAATGACCCTGTTAGTCTTATCAGACACATAACAGGTTGCTTCAGTTTTAATGGCTAATATAATAATTATATACATTATTTATTACGTAAATTACTTTATGCTAAACTTTTTCCCCTCCTTTTATAATATAAAATTAAATATCTTTAAATTTAAATAAGAAAAAATAAAATGCATATATCATCTAAAGTTGTCATCAAATGATACTGTTGCATTTTGTGTCCAATTCCTACACACACACACATTATATATATATATCTATATATATATATATATATATATATATATATATATATATATATATAGAGAGAGAGAGAGAGAGAGAGAGAGAGAGAGATGTTATCCAAGAAAAATAATGATTTATGGGTTTTGTGACACTACAGATGATTGCCTAATATTTATGTAATAATAAAAATATTGGATATTTCTCAAAGGAAAAATATACTCATACTTTCATGCTAAACAGGATACCTTGCCAAATAGAGTTAGTGAATCCAAATTATTCAATTTTTTTTTCATAGAATATAATAGTTAAATTTTGTGAAAATATCCACTTTTGAGGTCTAAAACAAAGACAGAAAAAAATGGTGGTTCTCATTGTGTCATGGAAATTGGCAACTTTAAAATACTTCAAAATTCCCATGTTTTGGAAATTTTCAAAATTCCCTTCCCAAAAAACCCGGTTTTTTCCCGGGTTTAAACCGGGTTGTTTTTTACTGCTCACATCTCTACTTGTTACGCCCTAGTTACGGCCCTGTTAAATATGATGCGGCAATATGATACAATAAGCAGTTCGGAATTCACGATAAATTGCACGTGGTGATAGCAAGCAACCACGTGGTAACACACATCTATTTGCAAGCAATATGACAGTTTCACGCAGCATGGCACATCTCAACTCATGAGGAGTCTAGCTTTCATTTCAAACGGAAAGGCTGCATATTGGTTGGCTATTGGCTATTGTAAACATGAAAATGAACGAAAGGACATTAAAGTGGTTCGTGACATTGCGTGAAATCTCTCTCTAATAACGATTTGGCGATGGTTTTAAATTATCATTGGTGATTTATCGTGGGGGACTCAAACTTCCGTATTACCGTTCCTTTCTAATAAGTTGATTGATAGTATTGTTTTTAAAGAGACTTGTTAGTGGAATAAATGGAAGTTAATAAATTTTCGATCGAGAAAAAATTCCAAAAATGAAAAGCAAATTTCTGACTCTTACATGATAATATTTGATTGATATGGAAATTAAAAAAAAAATTAATTCTTTAGTATTAAGATACTAAAATCAAATTAAGAAATAAGACAAAATCTCATTATTAACTATTTTATGAAGAACTAGTCGGCCGTATCCCAGTTCGGGAAACCTGCCGAACCAAATTCAGTGGGCTCTCCAAGCGTGGGAGATGTCGGCAAATTCTAGAACCCAGTTTTCTGACAAACCTTGCTCTATTTTTTATTTTCTATTATTTTTTAACTTAACAAAACTTAAACTTAAACAAACTTAAAACAAATATACTTATAAACTTAAAACAAAACGAGGCACAAGTTGTAAACATCACTTGGCGATCACTTGCACATAAACAGAGCCAAAAACATGGCGGCCAGCCCCCGGAACTGGGATTCTACAGAAATAATCTATTAAAAACGTTCGTTCTTTCAATTAATCACCTGTTGCAATAAAAGAAAGCTTAGACATTACCATAATTGCATGAAATTTTCCACGACTGAACTCACATGAATAATTGTGAAGAAATGCAAAAGAATGTTATAAAAAACAGTGAAATAAAAATCCTAAATAGCACAATAACGTCGGTCTTAGGAAATAAGTGGAACAAATTCGCCTGTTTGGTAGAAAAACTGAGAAAGAAATTTAGATATCTCACTCATGGAATACTGCGCCAGAAATTTACACCAGAATTGTAACAATTTCCAAGCAGTGTGAATGTTTGCAGGAACGCTACAAGAATCTCGCCAAAAGAGCAAAATGGCGCTAAATCTCGAAAGCGTGCCAGTGAAGTTAGATATTACATTTGTACCAGCGTTTGGAAATATTTAGAAAATATTTCAAAGTTTAACAATTTTAAATTCCTTTTATTTTCTCAAATTTAGAAAATTAAGAGCTATAGTCATAAAAGCAGTAGAAAAATCTCTCCAGTTTAATAAAAAAATACAATGAAATAACTAGTCAAAAATTATTTAAACTTAAATCAATATTTCAAGTACGTGTGGAATGACTACAAAAGTGGTATACAATACACAGATATGTTGTAAAAATGCATATTTCTGTAAAGCGTACGTTAATGTTTGTCTTAATATATATTGAAGATACAGTTGAAAGCCTAGCATAGTGACTCATGAATTTTCAGTGTGTAGCGGGTACAATTACGCCCCTCTCCTTTTTCACGATAGGTGGCGCTAAAAAGCCAAGTAGTGCGTTTATTCTATGAGTGTCAGTAGTCTATGTGAGTGTGTTTTGTTCTCTGTGTTGTTTGTGTTTTGTGATGTGGAACTTTACAAGAAAATAAAATGGTTCCTAGAAAAATAGTCTTTTGATATAAGAGTCTCGTCCTTCTACAAGTTTTATTTAGTAGCTCTTGTTACCACAAATTATAATAAAGTCTATAAAATAATTTGTAGCTATTACATTACGCTTCCACGATATCTCAGCATGGCTTGACTGAAGAACAGGGTGCCCCCGCCATCTTGGCAATAAAGCTCTGAGCGTGGTAGCCTAACATTTTCTCATATATCCGTGTCCAAATAATCTGTATCTATATTTTAATTTATATTATATTTGTATCCAGCTCTTCTTGGGGAACCCAATTCTTATAAATTAAATGAGCGTAATGCTTAAATAATATTAGATATAATGAACCAGTAAAGGTTCACTACGGCAAATTTTTAATAATTTGGAGCTGTTGGCTTTGTAAACTCTTTAGGGATTAATTGCCCATAAATGTAAATGACCGCGTCGACAGTGGTTCTTGTTAATTAAGAAAATGTAAATAATTCTATTACAATGGCGTAATCTACATAAACTAAAGTTGCCCAAGTAGCAAGGCATGTAATGTTGTTAGGTTGAAATACCTTTGTGTTTTAGTAAAAATCGCCAATAATTTCACCAAATTAGCCAAGGGGCACTCTATTCTTCAATAGTACCCTCAGCATTATTACTATTCATTTATTTTTTGCAGAAATAAAGGGACCAGGTGGGAATTAAAGACAGACTACCATACTTACCATATTTTGAAGGTTTGATAACAACTGAGAACAATACACATAACAGGAAATGTAAAAGTAACTGTTGAGTTGTATTTTAACTTCTGCTTGATGTTTCGGTTTCATAGCTCCTTGATATTAATATTAACTTACTATTACGAAATTTTTCAAAAAAATTGAAAGAAGCCTCCCGCCGATATTTTCGTATACTCATAAAAAAGAAAAGTAACTATTGTTTGCCTATTTATTGTTTGCCTATTAGCTGTTGTAAATATGAAAATGAGTGGGAAGGGCATTATAGTAGTTCGTGACGTTGCGACAAATTGCTTTAGTAAACCTGATGTAAACTATAGAGAAAGTGCATGTTTGTAAACAAATAAGAGTACTGACTACAACTCAACTTTTCGTTGGAAAAACATTGCTTGTTTTTATTGTACCGTATGAGCTTCGATATGGATCACGTATACAACAAAACTAAATTTTATTTAAAGGAAGGGGGAGGAAACATCAGAAATTGGCCAAGTAATTCAAAATAGATTTTCTTAGCAGTTACAAGAGTATATATTAAAAAAAATTAAACTCTTTATACAGTACTATTAAGTATCATAATCAAAGTATAACTACTTTGATTATGTTAACAGACACAATAAACTATTACATAAATAAAAATCTAATAAAAATGTGCAAAACCTGATCATTTTAAGGACAAAAATTAATTACATTTATAGGTACAGTACTTCTCACAAAAGAATAGAAAATACATTAGAAATATGAAAAAAAAAACAACTTAGTAATAATAAAAAAAATTCTTAGAGCATTCATATCATAATCTATTACATTACAGTAAGGTTAACCTTTTATTACCATTCTGAAAATGCAGCAAATTGTCGAATTTGGAGTCCAGTCTTATCTAGACTTTTATTCAAAGCATTTGCAATGTAGGATCTTTAGGAAAGCAATAAAATCCAATATATTCGCCTTTTATGAAACGCTTAGTACAGCCATACGCACAACAGCTTGTTACCACTTTCAGGTAAATGACAAAATTAAAACCCCAATAAGGCTATTTCACGCAGTAGGGCAAATTCTCAAATTATGATAATTCTGGCTTTAGTTTCAAACGGAAGGGCAGTTTATTGTTTGTCTATTGGCTGTTGTAAACATGAAAATGAATGGAAAGGGCATTATAGTAGTTCGTGAAGTTGAGACAAATTGCCTTATAACAAGCACACTCCAAAGGAAATTAAAATGTTTTGCCAACGAGGAAGTTGAGTTGCAATTTTTGTTGCACCTGACGTCAGGCGCACATTTTCTATTCAGTAATCCGAAACTAGCAGTTAAATTCCGGGCAGCTCCTAAACCATTGGAGCGTTCATTCCTCTAGATTACTGCCCCTTTAAATTAAAATAATGCTCAATGATTAATAAAATTTGTGTTCCATGCTAAGTACTTTTTGAATTGGTAATTTCGAAGCCAACAAAATAGAAAGTTTTAATTTGAATTTAAAAAAAAATTAACATAATTTCTGAAAAATTTGCATTTATTTTTCCCAATTTAAATTTATTTTTCCTAATTTAAAATTATTTTTTTCCACTCATAAAATAAACAAAATAAAAAAAACATACTGATTAAATTAAATTTGATTTTGAAGTAATCAGTAAACAACACAGTGATTATAATAAATTATGTACGAAATACAAACACCTTAATTCATATGACTAACTACATTCGACTAATTTCTATGCTTTATTAGCATTATAATACTTTTTTTTTAAAGTTTAGAATAGGCATGTGTTGGAATACTCAATATCTGGCCTTCTTGCTATTTTTTAGAAGAACATTTGACGCCCTAACTGAAAAAGTCGTATACATTGTGCACCTAGCCGAATACAAAAAACGTTTCTTATTTTGTTCCGATTTTTGCTATTTTGAAGGCTTCTTATTCTTTTAAAGACAGTACAACTGTTCCATTACGCAACAAACATCTGTTATTGAACTTGTTTTGTGTCACAAATCTTAGAATAAGGATTAAGTTTACTCGATATCCTTTCTCAGCCGAGCGTCGGTGGTATAACGGTTAGCATAGCTGCCTTCCAAGCAGTTGACCCGGGTTCGACTCCCGGCCGACGCAGTGTTTTTTCTAAGAACATAAATATTCCAAATACCTCTAAAATTGAAAGATTATTAACGTATGTCCATGATTTCATTTGGTGGGGCTTCTTCATTTAACAAATAAAAACTTTAAATTGTCTTCGTTTTTTTCTTCTAGTATCATTTTACTAGATTTTATTGCATTAAAAATGCTAAGGCATTTTTGTTTGCATTTAAGTTGGACAGTTTCATACCCCCCTTTTTTAATGTATACTATAATCATACAATGGAGTTTGCCATAATGCACTTATTTCAGTACAAACAACTAAATATAAACAACTTAACTGAGATAAATAACTACATTCGGCCAATGTTTTGGCTATAGATTGTATGATAAATTTTTTCAGATATCGATAGGCAAGGTTTAGAGCTCTCAAACTCCTATAACTTTGAGGTTCAATATTTGGCTTTCTTGCTATTTTTTAGAAGAACACTTGGCAACCTAACGGAAAATGGCGCACACATTGTGCACCTAGTTTGGTACCAAAAATATTTTGTATTTTGTTCTGATTTTTGCTATTTTGAAGGCTTCTTATTCTTTTAAGGACAGTACAACTGTTCTATTGCGTAACAAACATCTGTCATTGAACTTGATTTCTGTCACAAATCTTAAAATAAGAATTAATTTTACACGATATCTAGCTTCAAGCGTGCGTCGGTGGTATAACGGTTAGCATAGCTGCCTTCCAAGCAGTTGACCCGGGTTCGACTCCCGGCCGACGCAGACATTTTTTCCCTCGTTATAAAATATTACGTAATATATCGAAAAGCAAAATAGAGATAAAAATGATATCGCTTTTTATATCAATGGTAAATATAGCTCAAAATGTAAAACAAAACTAAATATATGGAAATTATAAAATAAATTTTCAACTTTTATTTATAAAACAATATTTAATAAACAGTAATAAATTTAAGTTTTTTAGAAAAGTTTGTACAGTTTGTTTATAAACCGTAAAAAAATATATTTCAATTTTTTTTTTTAAATTAATAAAACAGTTAAATTTATTTGTTATAGTCTAATAAAAGTAAGTAAAATATGAATAAATTTATTGTACTGTATTATTTTATCACTCAATTTAAAAAAATCTGTTTTCTAGTTTGATTCAGTAAAATTATTAATTATTTCTTCAAATATCAATTATATTTATTTTTTAAAGAGTCATAATATTCCAAGTATCTTTTAAATACAAAAATTATTAAAGTATCTCCGTGATTTCATTTGTAGGGCTTTTTTTATTTAACAAATTAAAACTTTTAAGTGGTCTTCGTTTTTTTCTCCCTGTATCATTTTACTGGACTTTCATGCATTAAAAATGCTAAGCCATTTTTATTTGTATTTTAAGTTAAACATTTTCATTTTTTTTTTTTTTTTTTTTTTTTTTTTTTTTTTTTTTAATGTAAAATAATCATACAAGTGTATAATGCATCTATTTCAGTACTAAATATAACTTAACTGTGAAAACAGTCGAGATGAACTCTCGCTAGCCTTTCTTTTTAAATGTACATAGTTTTCTGTAATTCTTTTTAAATGTATATAAATTTTATTCTTTTTTCACCAATGTATTCGAGCCATTAATGCAAAACATGGAATCAAGGTGTTTATGCGAGAACAATACAGCCCGGCCCGGGACAAATGGACGAGAAGCAGCACTATCGGAATTTTGGAGGTAAGGCCTCTTTGCTTTACCTGTTGATTTAATTGTGCTGTATTCTCTTGTGGTCTATTACGACAGAATAGTAAAACAAGAACAGTAAGAACAGTGTTGTAAGAACAGTAAAACTGTTCCACTGCGTAACAAACATCTGTCATTGGACTTGACTTCTGTAACAAATCTTAAAGTAATGATTTAAAGGGGCTTACTCTGGACGTCGCAAGTCGGTTCGAACATTCGTTATGACATCAGTTTGACGTCAGCTTGATTGTTTGCGAGCAAATTGAGCGGAAGATGACGCCAAAACGACGTCACAACGAGCCTTCGAACCGAACCGCAACTTCCAGAGTAAGGGCCTAAGTTCACATGACATCCACTTGTAATCGAGCGTCGGTGGTATAACGGTTAGCATAGCTGCCTTCCAAGCAGTTGACCCGGGTTCGACTCCCGGCCGATGCAGTGGTTTTTTGAAGGGTCATAATATTCCAAATGTCTTTTAAATTCAAAAATTATTAACGTATGTCCTTGATTTCGTATGTAGGGGCTTCTTCATTTAATGAATAAAAACTTTAAATGGTCTTCGTTTTCTTTTCTTCTTATGTCAATTTACTGGATTTTTATGCCTTAAAAATGCTACGGCATTTTTATTTGTATTTAAGTTAGACAGTTTTATACCCCTTTTCTTGCAATGTATCCAATAACCATACAATGACATTAGCCATAAGGCATTTATTTCAATACAAACAACTTAACTGAAATAAATAACTACATTTGGTCGATGTTTATGACAACCTAACTAAAAATGGCTCCTACATTGTGCACCTAGCCAACACAGCTGTTAACTTAGCTTGATACAGAAAACATTTTGTATTTTGTTCTAATTTTTGCTATTTTGAAGGCATCTAAGAGAGAGTAAAATTGACAAACTATAGTAAAATTCAAAAAATTGTGTAAAAATAAATAATTATCTAAACAAAATAAAATTTATTTTAAAAAATACTTCATAATGTCATGTTTAAATGTATGCAAAAGTGATATTGGTAAGATTTTCTTTACATGTAAATTTTTTATTTTAAAAATCATGTTCAATTATTGAAACATTGGAGGGTAAACGGTTAAGGACAGTACAACTAACTGTTTCACTTCGTAAGAAACATCTGTCATTGAACTGGATTTCAGTCACAAATCTTTAAATAATGATTAAGTTTACAGGAAACCTATTTACGCGCGTCAGTGGTATAACGGTTAGCATATTTGCCTTCCAAGTAGTTGTTTCGTGTATGACTGACTCACGGTCGAAGCTTTGGTTTTTTTTTAAAAGATCATGCTATTCCAAATATGCTTAAAAGTATTGGCTATTTTTTAAATTCAAAAACTATTAAAATATGTACATGATTTGATTTACAGGGGCTTCTTTATTTAAAAAATAAAAACTTTAAACTTAAATGGTTTTTTCTCCCTGTTTGATTTTTCTTGATTATAATGCATTAAAAATGCTAAGGCATTTTTTATTTGTATTTAAGTTAGATAGTTTTATATCTTTTTTTTTATTGTAATGTATACAATAACCATGCAATGGCTTTAACAATAAGGCACTTTTTTCAAATACAATACATTATTAAAGTACTATATTGTTTCAAAAATCAAACTATGCAACTAAAAAGCAATTAGATTATGTTTTTACTTATATAATTAATAGTTGACTCATATTAGAATTATAGATTAATATAACAACACAAAGCTAATTTCAATAATTTATTTTAGAATAAAAATGCCCTTCCGTACATGAAAATGTATGTGGATGAAATACGCTTCCCGACTACGATAATTGGGTATTGCAGACGACACTGACGTCTCACGTGACCTGACGTGTGACGTCACTCACAATTGCTCTGATATTGAACTTGAAATAGGTCAAAGCACTTTCTTGTTTATGTTTCCTTGCTAAGTAGGCAGAGCGTCGGTGGTATAACGGTTAGCATAGCTGCCTTCCAAGCAGTTGACCCGGGTTCGACTCCCGGCCGACGCAGAACGTTCTTTTTGACGATTATTTTGAATTTTTACTTTTCAAGTTATCGCATACTAAGCACTGAAGTACAGAAAAT
>JAGEOH010001020.1:0-25000 GCA_032207245.1 Pardosa pseudoannulata
ATCAGATGGTCCCATTGGAAGAAATCTAATGGGGGTCAGGTCTGGAGATCGTGGTATCCATAAAACAAAACCCCCTAGAAAGTGCACAAACAGGAAATGGCGCAATACATATTCTTTCGCATTTTTCTCCAGAAACTGAGTCGTAGAGGTACAGTTCTTTGGGCTTTTATGTATTCCAATCAATGAATCTAGTTGTGCAGAGATTATCCGGTCTTGTTTTGGCTTCCTATATAGATGTACAAGAAATGTCTAGGCCCGAAGCTGCTCCTGATTTATTTTTACATAAAGTCCTTAACCCCTTCCGGTATGATTTAATAAGGAAAAACTGCATGAAATAACAATTTAATTTTTATTTAAAAAACTTGTTTCATTTTACAATTCTTACATATTCTTAATTAAAATCCACTTTTTACATAGTGTTAAATATCAGAAACAGTAAAATTAAGAAAATATCAAAGCAAAACATTAATAAGGTATACAGATAATAGTCTTCAAGCTAGTGGTACTTTTCAAAACAAAGTGCAAAGGAGTTCTGAATTGTTTACATCGCCAAGTAGTCTCGCTTTTAATTTGATTCTTGTAACACACACGGCATTTCTTAGTGGGTTTTCTTTTATTCTGAATCATTAATTTGGCAATGACTTGTACCAAGAAATTCTAAGTAAACAATATGCAATAGTGACTTGTGATTTTCACAAGTGATAAAAGTGTTACCAAATTCTGTACACTAGAAATTTTAAACTAAATTATCATATTTAACAGTAACTTTAATCGCATGACGAGTGTAGCTCGTCATTGTGCGGTATGGAATGAAAAACTAATGACGAGCTAGACTCGTCATTTTACCGAAAGGGGTTAAATCCCTCTGAATAATTAATTGCTTATTTTGTACTATAAAATTAAAGTACAGTTGATTCGCGTTATAGCAAACACGGTATGTAACCGATATTTTGATCCAGAGGTTTCCCTGTTTACCTTTTTACATCAAACCTCCGAAATCTTAATGTGAAATTCATTTTAACAGTTTTAAATTGATTAAAAATGTTTATTACAGCAAAACATTCTATGAATTGTTAAATTGAAACATTGAAACGCACGTCTCATTAATGGTTTAGTTTGCTTAACACATTGTGTGCGGGTACATTTCGCAGCTGAATTGTACCGGGAGCGGGCGTTTAGCACATAAATTTAGTTATTCAGTTAAATCTCAATGGATCGAAAATTAATTTTAAACTTTTCGTATTTTATGTTGAAATATATAAACAAATATATAAATAGAAATACATAACAATGTTTTTGTAAACAAAAATATATTTTTAGTTGATAAATTTATAGTATTGTAATATGAAAAATCAAATAAAAATAGTAGTATAGTTTTAATTTTTTCCGTTCTGTGGTTCCGATCGACTAGATATAAAAACTAGTTTGTCTAAGTTTTTCCAGAATTTATGTAGCAGGCAAGAACATTCGGCTTAGTTTTCCTATATATATATATATTTTTGTACCCACAAACCATTTTGTTACACTAACTTGTACCAGTATGTAACCTGCGCTCAAGTATCAATCGTCAGAAAACATACTATTTTTAACCAACTTTTGGCATTTTATATTGAAATATGTAAACAGACATATAAATAACCATATTTTTGTAAACTAAATATATTTAGTGGATAAATTTATAGTATCGTAAATATGAAAAATAGTAGTAGCATACAGTTTTAATTTTTTCGAATTGTTATATATAAACATTTTTACATTATAAAAGAAAAGCAATCATAAGACTGGAAATGTAAACTAGTTCTTATTTCCCTAAATTTTTCCAAAATCTAGTAGTCAGAACATTCGGCTTAGTTTTCCTGCATATACCGATGTTTTTGTACCCACAAGCCATGTTACACTAACCTGTATTAGTACGTGACCCGGGCTTGGGTATCAATCTTCAGAAAACGTACATTATACGTGTCCCGCGTACAATGTGATAATTACTTTTCTGTAAATGTGTTCAATTTCGTCAATTATTTCTGCACAGAATTTAGTCGATCTATTTCATTTTTTTTTTTTTTCAGGACACTTCACATTCGACAATGTCGGCATCGGAGGGAATCTGACCATAGATGGAACCATTAACGGTTTAGATCTATCGGAAGTAGCCCCAAAACTGGCCCGATTGGACGATCACGCGACTGTCATAGAGTCGGACATCACTTTCACTTCTGAAGTTCACGTTTCCAATGATATAGTAGTAACTGGTACAGTCAACAAAATAAAGCTGAAAGAGTTGTTCGATAATGTTCTCAGAAAAACGGGAGATCAGGTCATAACGGGTCATAAGATGATTAGAGGAAATGTAACCGTACTGGGAGATCTAGATGTGAAATACGTAAACGGGATCCCATGGAAAGAGTTTTTAGATGACGTGGTTTGGATTGACAGACCACAGGTAAGCGATCAGAATCTGTACTTGGAAATTCACAAGCTTAAGACCTGTATCGTGCAAAGAGAATATACATGCGGACAACAGTTTCGTCAGATTGTTCGTGCTGCAATCTAGTGGAAATACTCTATAGCACAAAGTTTTATTTTCTCTCAACATAACATAACGTAACAATTGCCTAAAATGATTGTAAGTGGTTAAACAAACAGGATTAAGAGACGCTGGAAAACTGAACTCCTGATCCTTGACTGGAAAACGTAGTAATGGGACTACTGCGTCTTAAAGCCGAAGATGACAAATTAAAATGAATCCGGGAAAAGAATAATTTTGTATGAGATTCGGAAGCATGAATTTAATACCAAAAATCAGACCAAAGCCATAAGGTAGCGTTAAGCATTCTCGGAACAAAGCCGTTGTCCTGAGAGTTAGTATCTAAACTTAAACTCGTTACGGGTTTCGTAATCTCGAAGATTTCCTATTTCAGGTGCATGGTAATTAGTTTATTGCAAAGATTTTGAGTAAGTTCCCGAACAGGCTCAATAGCATTACACCAGTGCAGAAATTCCTTAGTAACATGAAGGGATATTATTTTCCTACATTTCCTATGCAAAATAGTCTGCATCTTTAAAATCTAATAAGTATAAATATTATGCTGTTTCCTTTTTCATTTAGAATGGGAGCAGGGTGGTTTATGGAAGTTTGTGTCACCCACTTTAAAAAAAACTTAAATTCTCGGTGCAATAGACCATGTATGACCACCGCCTACGATGCCAATCTTAGTTTTCGAGATTAAAGCCTTCGGGTGCAAAATATGTCCCGGTTAGATAATCAACCATACTTAGAACCCCCCCCCCCGTGTTTAGTTCCCAAACATGATTGGTTCTCAATTTATGTACCCACTGAAGTTGTGAAAGGCTGAGTTAACCTTGCCCAGCACGAGGATCGAAACTTGGACCTGTGTCATTGAAGCTCAAAGCGTTTCCCCAACCCCGCAAGGAATCCATTTTAAAGCAAACGTATGTTTGGTTCAATCATTTTGTGTACATCTATTCTTTTGGAAGTACTCCTGACATGACTTTCAAACATGGGCAACTGAGATTGGACTAAAAATAAATCTAAATTTCACTATTGAAATCGAAGCTTAAGACCAGGTGCCTTTGTGTCATTTTGGCAAATCATATGAAAAAATCTCGATGTTGCGTTCAGTTTATAAACACAAACCCGTAGTGTACTGTAAAACGGGTGAAAAATATATCTAACGTTAGTCACGTCATTAGATTTTGTTTTAAACTAATCGTATTAATCTTTAATTACAAAGGCTCTTAAATTTGACTCAGAATTGAACAAATGCCGCCAAAAATTTGGTACCTCCGCCTAAGCTTGAGTTTCTGAATCTTCTAGTTGTATTGTCCCAATGCCGTTATTAGACCAGCTGGGGCAGGGACAATTTCCACTTCGCATGAAATCCCTTTTTGTAAATGAAGTATTGAAATATAAACGCAGATTCTTCGCATTTACAGCTGAGGTACCAACTTTGACCCCACCTTAACATTAAGTAGTTTCGGTATGCGTCTGTTCGTACATAAAACCTTAACTCTCTATTTTTAACCTCCTTAAATAAATTTGGATTAGATTTAATCCAATATCTGAGTGTTTGTATATCGTACTGCCTAGTTGTACATCTGTTTTTATTGCATTCCGTACCCTAAGAAAGGATAATTAATATGGATGTTAGAGGCCTCTGCCTAATGGCAGTACTTGAGCTCTACATATTGAATTAATATTTTTGTTTGTACAACAATCGTCACATCAGTGAATAAAATCTTAGTAAACTTTGTTGGAATGAAAGATGCGATGCTCTAATTCATTAATAGAATGAACAGCTACATAATTGTTAAAATAAAAGTACAACCAAAACATTTGGCGTAGAATGAAGCTAGGTGGGGTCTACATCAGTTTATCTAACGTTCCCTGGTTCTAATAAGATTGTTTTAACATGGTACAGCAACAGAGCTTAAACTCCGGACGTCTGAAATTCGGAATTGACAATTTGGGAAAACTTCGGATTTGGGGCAATTTTTTAATTGATTATAAATTTTATCTTAATATTTTAAAGATTTTTAATTTATACATTTGTTAATTATATAAAGTTGCAGTTTTTTAGACTGGAATATCAGTCTTTGTACTTATTGTTTTAAGTTTTAACAGCTTTGAACTGTTTCTTGAGGCAACTTTTCATTCTTTATTCATTTTAAATGTCAAGTTCCTGCCTAGCAAATCAGTCTTTAAAAAATGCACGTATCTGATTAGGAATGGAACTTATTTTGCAGATATCGTGTGCAAAAAGTTTGAGGAGTGTAGGAGGGGTATCATTGCCTTTTTAAGAACATTTGGAAAGAGCCTAAAATTCGAAATGGTCGAGGTTTGGTTCCTGAATTGAGGCTTTTCTATTGTATGGTCGTCCTTTGTAATACTCTATGAACGAGGTGAAAAATTTCTTTTATTTTCTTTTAATGCTGCGTTAACTTTCCAGGTATTACGCTCTCCCAAAACCTTCTCGGAAGATGTATCTGTCCTAAACATGTTTGTTTCTGGAGAAGCTAACGCAAGATTGGTAAATGGCAAAGAATTGAAAGAATTTTTCAATGATGTCGTTTTCATTGATGTACCGGCACACATTACAGGTAAATGACTAGTAAGCACTCTCTAAGGAAGTTTTGTGTTGAATAGATGTTTCGCGCAGTTTACAGCGTACCATAAAATTTCATGATCTAAAACAAAATTTTGTATATACAAAGAGTACTAAATATATCGATAAATATAACAATAACAAATTTGCATGAAATTTGTAGTGAGAGGAATAGAAAGTGATTTTAAAATTGGTCTTGCCAGACTAGTCAGTGACGTAAGTAGAATAAAAGAGTGCCAATATAGACCAAAGTGAAAATTTTAGATTTCCTATTGGTCACTACCCTCAGAAGGCCTCTTAATGTGGTTTGAATCGGTCGCGATTCTTTGTGTTGGACTGTCGTCTTCAGACCACTATCCATATCGGTTTTCAATTCTGCTTTTAGGGTTGAACACCTTGGTCGCCACTTTCAGCCTTGAGAGATGCAGGTAATCCTATCTACTAAGGTTTGCGTTAGCCACTAACCGCTTTTTCTAGAAGCCCTGTCCCCCTTTTTCTTTAAAAAGTACACTAGAACTCAATTGCAGTGTCCTGCTATGAGGGGGATGAGCAACTACCAGGGGCTGTCCTAAAGGTGCTTAAACTTAGATTTTTTGGGGAATCTGATTTCTAATTCCTTTCTCTTCTATTCTCAGGTCCCGTCGTTTTTAAACACCCAGTGGAAATTACCGGTGACATGAATGCAGACTTAATTAATGATCTAAATTTGAAGAGAGATGTTATAACGCTGGAGTGTACTGGAGGTAAGGATTAACCATCAACTAGTTATCTTCACAGAAGCTTCTCTTTGGTCACCTTTTTAATAGGTTGATTTATTTGAAAGCTTTCAAAAGCTTTACGTACGGATGATTTAATAGTGATTTCAGTATCAAAAAAATCTAAGATTAATCTAAAGATTTATTGCAAAGAATACAATCTTTCATATACTTAAACTGTCAAAACAGTAGTAACTCTTTGGTATCATTATCCAACAGTACTAAATTTGTCTGCAGATTTTCATCTGTAGTGGCGGAATAGAATTTCCTCTGAACTGTAGAGGGGAGGTCATTATCGATAACAGTTATTGAGTTCGGCATCTTGCCTACCATCGGAAAGACTGACATCAAAGACGAACCAACTGCTTGCCCTTCACATGTTCAATCGATTAATACAACTGAAAATGTATTCAATCGGAGCTACCCTTTGAGTTCCAAAACTGTCGGAGGCAAGAGAAGACATTTTATGACGACGTTAATGGAGGTCAGGAGTTTACAACTGCTACATACGAAAATCACAGCCCAGATTTTCTTTGCACATTTTGTGCCTTATTACAGCTTCATTTTTTAGTGATGTTGCAGATTTCTAGATGACCCTTGTAGAAACGCTTGCAATAAATTTAAGCCAAATATTAATGGAAGTTTCAAATTTTAAGTTAGTATGAAATGTAAAATTTACCGAAACTACAATACTTGGAAAATTAAAGTAAAACGGTTTCAGGGACTATAAAAATTGCAACTCGGTACAAAAAGCATTAAAAATAAGCTAAAAGTTAAGGCATTAACAGATATATTTTTGTATCCTACAAAATTTTTAAATTTTTATTAGCATTTTTAAATTTTTTACAGCATAAAATAAGACAAGACATTACGCAAAGGATAATATATGCAAGAGCAAAGTAGCGGAATGATAAGAGACCCAAAAAATTTAAAAAAAAATTAAGATAAAGCTAAAAGCGCAGAAAACGGTACTTCACTAAAAACAGTAAAATACAAATAATTAGGCAAAATACCTAAATGCAGATTTAATATAGAATTTTTAAAATTGATGGCGGGGCCGGGGAGACTGATCTCGATGTCTAGTTCTATAGCATGTGTTGAGCATCTGAATTCCTTGAATATTTGAGTAGCTTCGAGTATATAGTTTAGTGTTTTTAAAGAAACGTTTTTTAAACATTTGACATATTTATTTTTTTAAGTCTTTGAACATTTCTGAATTGTTTAAAATAGACCCCCCCCCATTGAAGTACTTGTATTAGAACTTGTAAAACTTTGTTTTTAAAGTTTTTTATGTTTAGTATATTTAGTATCGCAGCTTTTCAGGAAAATATTTAAATATGCCTTTTCAACTTACGCGCTGTAACGTATCCGGTACCTGTTTTAGGTGACACAATGAAAAATAAGGTGCATCTGGACTAACGAGTTTATTTACACGTCTTCTATATACATCATTTCATAAATATATAAAAAACAATTTTCGATCACAGGTATGTGATTAGATACACGTAGGCCTGAGTAGAGACGTGTAATATCTAACTCTGCCGAAATATTGATGATCCGACGGAAGAAAAAATTTGGTAGATCTCGCGAAAGTTCACTGAAGTAATGGTAGAATATCAAAGCTCAGTTCCGAAGGGAAATATGTAAGCAATCCTGAAGAGGATTATATTAAAAAAATAAAACCAAATGCACAGGGTATCGTTTCAATCTCATAAAGAGATATATCCCAAGAC
This sequence comes from Pardosa pseudoannulata, assembly GCA_032207245.1. Classification (NCBI taxonomy): domain Eukaryota; kingdom Metazoa; phylum Arthropoda; class Arachnida; order Araneae; family Lycosidae; genus Pardosa; species Pardosa pseudoannulata. The sequence continues at coordinate 7,612 of JAGEOH010001020.1, forward strand.
GGGATTTCGCTAAATTAAACTCCGATGTCGGGGCGACCTCAGAGTTGGCCGATGCGAGCTACTTTTCATAGAAAAGATCCCAAGGTGGGATTATAACATCGTCTCTCCGATAGACTGATCAAGGCGACATCTGAATTAGCTGATTGCTAGCTGACTTCTCTAAAAAAACAAATCTTCTCTCGTCTCTTTCTAGGGGAGGGGCTTCACCCACAATTTCATAATTGGATCTTCTAGCGATGACCTCCCCTTCGAACAACTGGATTGGTCTGGGTTAAACAATCATCGGCCGCAAACCCAGTGGTCCCTGGAATTAGCGGCTATATCAAAGTCGCGGCAAATCCTTTATCGTTCCGACGGTCATTTTTCTGGCTCAGTGAAGGTGCCGGGTTTTCTGGTATATTGTTCCTCTACTATAGGGCACAACAGTGTAGATATCGTGGTGCCGGGGAAAACAATCCCTTTGCTTTGAGAGGTGGACTTCACTTGTTTGGGTACAGTTCTTTGATGTCGACACACCGCTAAATCACGCAGTTACAGCGCTTTCTAAAACTATTGCAGATGTATTTAGTGTGAAAATTTGAAATCTACTAGATCTACACGAACTCTACTTATATTTTTCGTTAATTTTATTTAGCGTTTATAGTATTTCAAATGGAATTGTAAACTTTATTTTAACCTTTTGAAAATTTAATCCTGGAGTTGGGAGATTGTGTGTATTGCAAAAAAACAAGTTATTTAGGAAAATCCCTTCAGTCTATGCAATGCCAAACCTTTTAAATGTTACTGCTTTTAACTTTCTAAAGTTTTTACTTTAGAAACAAAGTGAAATCCAGTAAAACTAAAAATTGAGGAATGCTGAAAATTCCGTATATTTATGGTAATTTAAAGGCTAAAAGTAAATTTAGAACTGATCAAATGGGATGAGTTCATTTTTACAATGTGAAATGCTTTAACCTTTTGTTGTAGTAAAGTCGAAATCGCCATAAATTTAAATGCCCCGGTCAATATTTAGTTTCCTTAATTTGTACTCACTAATACTTTATATTACTAAACATACAATTTATGAGTAATTTGTCATTCTTATACATACTCGTAAATTCATCTTATTTCTAAAGTATCTTGCCTGGTGACTTGAATGTTAACTGTTAATTCAACAGTTGTAGCCAATCACCTTATCCCAGTATTGTACGGAATGGACTGTACCAACCCCTGATGGCCATTTGCTAGTGGTGAGAAAGAGTCGTTTAAAATCAAGGAAGCGTTTTAAAGCATATTTTGGAAGTTGGGGCTGTTAAAAGCTTTGTCTTAAAATATTGCATTCGTGGGTAGGTTTTGAATGGTATTTATAATTTGCAAGTTTTTATAGCAATTCTGTTTCCCATTTATTATATTGAAAATCAAACAAGTTTTTTGCAAATGGTTTTATACTTAAAATTTTTAACTTTGGAGAAACTTTTCAGTTAATATAGTTTACTTGCTCTAGAAATTTTAATATTTTGTAAAGGAAAGGAGGCGCGACAAGTTGACTTCTACTTCGGACAGAAGTGACCTATTCTAAACTGATTTAGTCGCTTTGGCAGCTGCTTATTTTGCTTGAGTTCTAATCGATTACTACAGAATTCAGCAATACCCAGGCTTTATTTAGCGTAATGGCTTGACCTAGATTCGTAGGCTTTATAGAATGTCTACTGGAAGCAGTACCAATGCGTGAAGTTGATTCTACACTGGTGCAGCTAGGAATAAGAAATGTGTAATCGAAATCGCCTCCCAAAAACCCTACAAATTGCATTCTATAAGAGGGTCACTCTGAAATTTTTGAGGTACAACTAGGTTTTTAAAGTTACAAAATTTTAGGTGTGTTCAAAGTAGTCTCCTCCAGCATCAACGTACTTTTGCAGACTAATTTTCCACAGATTAAATGCCTCAAGCCATTCATTTCTTGGAATAGATAAAAAAAATGCATTTATAGCCACATTTCTTCTGAATGAAAATGACGTCCACTTAAGTTCTTTTTTAGATTAAAGTCGCACATAGCTAGATCGGGTGAATACGGCGGATGTTCCATCATTTTCATTTGTTTTTGTTTAAGAATCTCAACTGTTAATCCGGCTGTATGTGATACGTTGTCATCGTGAAGCATTAGTCCCCTAACGTTCACTTCTTGTAGAATTTGTTGGAGACTTTTAGTGGTACACCAGTTGGCTGTCAGTCTTCTGTCCTTCCAACTTAATGGTTTTAACCAATACCGAACTTCTGAAGAATACATCACTTTTTTCATTGCTTGTTGTCTTTTCACTATTGTCGGCGTGGTATCATCTTCAAAGACCCATACTTTCCAACACGTCAAGAAAGCAAAGTGAAAAACGGTATGTACGTTTCGTCATCCGTTATAATTTTTGAAATGATGCGGTGGCCACCGTCATTTAGCAATTTACGAGTTTCTTTAATGATTCTGCCCCGCTCTCCTTTTTGGTGCTCAGTTTGCCGTTGGGTTCCCCATAATCTAACTACTCTTTTCATATGTATTTCTTCATTAATAATTTTGTGTACGGCTGTGGATCCAATGTTGAGTTCCTTCTGTATAATTTGATAGGTACAGTGATTATCATCCAATAACACTTTTCGTATGGTAAACACATTATCCAGGATTACTGCCGACGGCGACATTCCTGTGTTCTTCATCCTGAAGAAAATTGAGACCTCTGCCAAATTCTTTAAACCATCTGAATACAGTAGCACGAGCTGGAGATTCATTACCAAATGCGACTTGCAACTGTTGAAAGCATTCTTCTTGATTTAATCTTGCTTTAAAATCGTAGAAAATCACAGCGCGAAAATGTTTTCCCGTCAACTTCATTTTCTCTTCTGTTTAAAGTTTATTCTTTGCTAAACAAGTGGAAGTAAGTCGGTAAAAATCGTCTTGTGTGTTAAAATATTTTGTATTTTAAAATTAAGCTGCCATTTTTATTTTGTAAATTTTTGTCTGCGCGTATCTCAAATTTCAGAGTAACCCTCGTATTTATATATTTTATGGTTGAATAGATAACGTTGCAGTACAAAATTTGTACAAGGGTAAAGGAGTAAAAATGGTTTTAGTACGTTCATTAGAACTGAATTCACAATGAACTGAATACGTTTTAACGTTATACGTTTAAACTTTATATAATTTTTGTGAAACTTAGATCCTCCTCAACGTATAACTGGGCGAAAGGTTTTCCGCACGATGAAGGTTATGGGTGACATATTTACCACATCGGTGAACTCTCTGGATTTGCGTGAACTCTACGAGAACACTCTGTTGCAGGAAGGAGACCAAATTGTTACTGGACACAAAACTATTTACGTAAGTAATAATTTCTATTTGTGAATGCTGTTAAATTTCAGCCCAACTTACTTCCCCCTTTAATTTTGCAGGGTGATGTTACGTTTAAGAATAACGTGCATCCAAATCTGGTGAATGGAATGAATTTGTCTACTGATCTTGTTACGTTACATACTGAACAAACTATTAAAGGACCACTGCAATTTCAAGGAGACGTGTTTGTAAAAGGAAACCTAATCATCTTAGGTGAGTAGAGATTAAATATAAATTTTAAAGAGAATCTAGTTTTAAAAAAAATAACTGCTTTACCTCTTTTTATGAATAAAATGCACTTTCTTTATCTGATTTAATTTTTTAAACCATGAAAAAGCACTTAAATAACACATAACGAACACGAGTTGCAAAATATTAATGGTAATACAAGCGGTGAATAATAGGTCACTTTATCTTTGCAATGGATTTCGCTATATGAAAGTTAAGGGTTAAACTAATGTATTGCCGACATTACAACTAAAATTTTATACCCCAAAAGTTTTATAAGAGGTTCATTAAAGTTTCAAAAGCTTGGGCAGTTTAAAAGTTGCATATCAATGTAAACAAATGCGGAAATGATCGTTAACCCGTTCCGGTACCGATTTAATAATGATAAACTGCGTGAAGTAACCATTTATTTTTTATTTAAAAAACTTGTTTTATTTTAAAATTCTTACATATTCTTAATTAAAATCCACTTTTTACATAGTGTTAAGTATCAGAAACGGTAAAATTAAGATAATAATCTTCAAGCTAGTGGTACTTTTCAAAACAAAGCGCAAAGGAATTCTGAATTGTTTACATCGCCAGGGAGTCTCGCTTCCAATTTGATTCTTGTAACACACACGGCATTTCTTAGTAAGTTTTCTTTTTTTATGACTCATCAGTTTGGCAGTGACTTGTACCAAGAAACTTTAAATAAACAATATGTAATAGTGACCTAGGATTTCCACAAGTAACAAAAGAGTTTAAAATTTCTAGTGTACTGAATTTAGCAACAAAGTTATCATATTTATCAGTAACTTTAGTCGCATGACGAGTGTAGCTCGTCATTGTGCGGTATGGAATGAAAAACCAATGACGAGCTAGACTCGTCATTTTACCGGAAGGGGTTAAAAGGTGAACGTCAAACTTTAATGTTCAGTGCTACCTTTCCTGATGCTGTTCAAGAAATGGCCAAAGACTATCTTGATAATTATTTATTTCTAACTGTTGGTATGATTGGAGCTGCAAATACCGATGTTGAGCCAACTTTTTTTAATGTTGGACAATTTGACAAACGCCAGAAGCTTTGCGATATATTAAAAGCAGGATCTGATAGAACACTTGTAGGAATGTTGTATTTGTGGAACAGAAGAGGACAGCAGATTGCTTCACTTTGTTCACAAAACAACACACAAGGACAAACAGTATTTGTCCTTTTTCAGAATCATATTGAGATTTGAAATGTTATCAATTTATTACGGCCGTTGTACTGTACTTGCAACACAAACACAGGTGTTCACTCTCAAAGGGGAAACATAGTAAAATACAAGCTATCGAGTTAAAGGAAAATACCTAATATTTAAACTGAAACATTATGTACAATATTTACAAACTAATGCATCACTTGATTAGTTTTTAACAGGATCTGCAATTATTTGGTTTTGCTATTCATCAATAAAAATGTAAATAGTATTCCTTATCAAAAGATTGAGACCCAAGTAATAATCATGAATATTAAGTTTACCTCCAGTATTTGCAGGAGAGTAGGCTGGGGCTGTAAACAGGCTGGACGTCTTCACGGGAATAGATTGATGGCCCGGGATCTCTGGCTTGATCACGGGATATCGATGTCCAGCAACTCTAGAATCCCGACCTCGAGTCCTTTTTCAATTTTCTTTCCACACCTTTAGACCTCTGTTCAATGCCCCTTTTTTTCTGTTCCAATTACTTGTAGGTAAAATTTTCCCATATATGCACCCCCTTCGGATGTGCAAGTGGGCTCATTAAAATGGCCCCTTTGATGAAAGCTGACTTCATTGCTTAGCCCCTGCCCCCATATCCTACGTCTACATCCCTGCCTGAGCTTGACCGTTAAACTTGTGCCACTCCGTGAGCTATAACTCCTCCGCAGGGGTCTCCACTAAAACTGGAAGTCAACAGCTGGACCTAAATTCTTCTTGAAAATTTAGTCCAGGAGTGTATGCACATGCTGACCATCGTAGGAAAGTACATCGGTAAGACGACAAATTTACTAAATCGGCTATTGAAAATGCATTATTAATGCGTTCAAAATTCTTATTTTTAGGAAACTTGAATGGAGTAGAGTTGTTAAATCTTGAAGAGGAAGCTGTGTATTTGGGTACTGATCAAGAAATAGGAGGATCTTATTCTTTCGAGAGTGTTAAAGCTTCGAACGTGATGACTGGAACTGTCAATGGCATGGACTTATCTGTTCTCGACAGAAACATTACGGATTTCTTGTACGTAGCTGGTTCCACTATAAAAGATATGGAACATAAAGTACAAGAACACTGCGAGTTGGCTAAAGATCTCCAGGAAGTTCTTGAAAGTGAGGACTTTCTTATTTTAATGATTATGAAAATTTTCACGTGTTGTAATAGATCCAATTTTTAATACTACTTTACATTATTTGTTAAGTTTTAATGTATACATTATACAGAAAGCAAAGTTTCTAATATTCACTTCGACCGTCCCTGAATGAATTTTGACCAGAACCTCTTGTACGTACGAATGTCAATATTATAACTCAACTATTAGTAAAAGAACGTTAAAATCTTATAATCAGGACTTCTGTACAATTTAGTGGTGTACTTGTTTTGATTGTAGTTTTATCTATATTAACACTATTGGTCTGCAAAAACGCATAAAAGATATTGAGGTATTAACATGCAGTTAGAATACTTTAAATTTAAAAAACTGAATTCAGTTTGTAAAGCATTATTTTAAACTTTTATAATTCACTTTTCGGTATGAAGTATGGAAGGTTGTTCATTTAATGGAAACTTATTTTGATAAGTGCGTATAAAAGCTGTATTTCTAGTAATTTGCTTCTGATGGCCATAGTTCTTGACAGCTCTAGCTCGAATTTTCCATGGAGGTTTTCTTGGTACTAGCTTGTCAATTTTTCCCCCAATTCCTCTTTGACAATTTTCCAAAGTCCGTTCAGTGCTTCCCCAAGATTTAGTTTTAATAAATTGAAAACCCCAAAGTCCACTGGAGAAGCAACATAGGATTTTACATTTATTCCATTAAACAGGACACTTTATTCCAGTTTCTAATTCTTTGCTAAATAAGTGACTGTTATTTAGACTTTCTATAGACTTCATCCTTAGGCTCTTTACTAGTCTTTTCCATATAAGGCGGAGATTTCTTCAAAAATTGGTTCTAAAATGTTAATCTGATAGTAGTGAATCTATTTTGGCTCGATTAGTTGTTGAAATATGCCCGTACTTCCTAGTGTTACCACAAATTTCCATTTTCCAGCAGCTAAGTGTTTCATGATTTTCTGAAGTTTGCTTTTTTTTTCAGCAATATCCTTTGGCAAAATCTCATGAACTTTAGGTTCAAGCATCTTTAACTTCATATATTTAGGAATTTAACTTTCAGTACCAGGAGGTATTCCTGATTTCGATGACATGGATCTTTTATTCCTCTATTTTAAGTATTGTTCACTTGATATTGCCTGCTTTCGAACAGTTTTAGGATGTTTCACATTGATTATCACTTTCGATAATGCAATAAACGCAAATTATACACTTTTTAGTTTGATACGAACTTCTCAGAAAATATAGTTGCTTAACCTGAGAGCCATCTGTCAGTTTTAAGAGCCATTTTCAAAATCTTAATTTGAGTTTCGATCAAAATTATAGCTGTCTATCATTTTGAAATTAAATTTTTATTTAAAAATGCAAACGAGAAAACAAGTTCGCGAAATAGTTTCCACAGAATGGAGCAACCTTCTGTAAGAATGCGTTGTGATCTAAAAATTTCAGCTTAAACACTTACATAGCTGTTTCGTTATTAACATTAAAGTTGGCTGTTGCTGCTTGTAGACGGTACTTGATCTTCCGAGACTTCCGGGGTAAAAAATTAACCTTGCGAGGGTTTAACATCAAAGCGTTGTTAAAAAAGCGACTCTTACACAACATTAATATTAACAGATTGTTTTTAATTTGCAGATTCATACTATGCCTTGGATAGTTTCATAACTTACCAGGAGCTGGACTATAAAGCAAGCTTTATTCAAGTAGCATCAAATAAAGATATTACTCTTGTGTATTTGAACGATACGGCTACATCAGCCATTGCCGTGCTGAATGTCTGGGATGAGAACACAAGACTATTCAAACCGATTAACTTCTCCACAACTGTCATCGCAAAAAGCTTGCAGTACAGAACACAAAATATTTCTTTAATAGTAAATACTGGCATTAACAGCAAAGGTATGTCATCTTGTTTTTCTAGTTATTTTCCTTTAACGTACTCTCCAAACAAAGATTCTTAAAGCTGTCTTAACGAAAGCCCCCCTTTAGGGGGTTTACGCTTAGGTAAACAAGGGTGTCGTAATTCCGAGGTAACCAAACGTTCTGTTCCTTTCTTTCTCTCCTAAGCTTCAACCGTTTGGCACAATGTCTCCAAGGGGACTCTAATAGTGCCAAAACACTATAATGTGCGCATGACGTCAGGTGCAGCAAAAATTGCAGCTCAACTTCCTCGTTGGCAAAACATTTAAATTTCCTACGGATCGTGCTTGTTATTGGGGTTTTAATTTTGTCCGTTATCTGAAAATGGTAAACTGTTGTAAGTATGGCTGTACTAAGCGTTTCAAAGAGGAAAATATTGGATTTTATTGCTTTTCTAAAGATCCTATATTGCGAATGCTTTGGATAAAAGCTTTTGAAAAGGCAAAACTAGACTCAGTTCTTCGAGAATATGCTGCAAACATTTTCAGGGTGGTAATAAAACGCTAACTTTCTGTAATGTAATAGTTTGTATAAAATTATGCTCTAAGAATTTTTTTATTGCTAGGTTTTTTCATATGTATTTTCTATGCTTTTGTGAGAAGTATTATACCTATAAATGTAATTTTTTCTTAATGATCAGGTTTTGCACATTTTTATTAGATTCTTACTTGTGTAATAGTCTATTGTGCCTGTTAACATAATCAAAGTAGTTGATTATGATACTTAATAAAACTGTGTAAAGTATTTTTTAATATATAATTTGTAAGCCCTTTTTAGAGCTTACAAATCTATTTTGAATTGGCCAGTTTCTGATGTTTCCTTCCCCTTTCCTTAAATAAATTTTTGTTTTATTGTATACGTGATCCATATCGAAGCTCATAAGATGCAATGAAAACAAGCAATATTTTGCCAACGAAAAGTTGAGTTGTAGTCAACACTTGTATTTGTTTGCAAACATGCACTTTCTCTACACAATTAGCCCTAAGGAAAGACATTTAAATCAGTTTTTGGAAGTTGTACTCGCTACAATGGGGGCTCATGGTTTATTGGGAGGTACACAGAATTCCAACACTTAATATGCAGATGCCACAACTCTCAATTTAAAATGCATTTGATTTCACATGTTTCAGAAAAATAGTGTAGCCTAAGATAAAAGTTCTTGTAGGGATCAATTTTATTTGATACTTAATGGGAAGCTTAGTATAGTCTTGTTCATAGTGATTCTTAACCAGTTAACTGCAAATTTATTTTCAAGTCTCTCACGCTGTGAGTAATCAAACCCACGCCATGACGTGTATACACGTAGAACGAAACGCGAAATTTTCCGAAAAAATAAAAGTAAATTTGATTTCATTTTTATTTACTGATAGAAAAAGTATTATGGAAAATTTACAGAAACTGACGTAGAACAAATTTTTTACCAGAAATTAAAGAAAGTCTGGTGATTTAAGTTTGGTATTTTTCAAAACAAGGTACCTCATTAATTGATACTTGACAGGCCGAACACGGTAAACCACGGAGTATGCTTAATGCACTAGGGAAGGTGCACAATGTATTACATTTTAACATTTGGCATGCGGGTGTACTTCATCGCCAACTTACGCGTGCACCGGGCGTTTTTTTCTTGAATCAAGCGAGAGTTTAGCTATTCAGAAAAATCGCAGTAAATCGAAAACTTTGTTTTTATGAACGAAACTTTTTATTTTACACTTTAGTGTATACTGTGTGATTATATAACAAAACAATATTTTTACGAAATCGCAAAAATAAACTATTTTTAAAATTAAATTCCGATAATGTCAGCGCATATTTCTTCATCACCTTTGTCACAGGCTCATTTTATCAGTTTTGTATTCAACAATAAAAAACAAAGCTTCAAATTGACAAAACACTATTTGTACGTTCTGCAGATAGGAATTCGATTGAAGACTCAATAAAACACAGAGTAACTCGACAATCATAACTTGTGGAAAGAAAATTATATGTATTTAGTAGATTTGTGGTGGTTAGCGGGTATCCACCACAAATCTACTAAACTTATTTTTACGAGACCCGCACTCGAAGTGTTAAAAATTAGTCAAAGCATAGCGTTAAATTCTTGTAGACTTTTAAATTTATAGCGAGTTTGATATAAAGAGAACATACAACTTGACATATATTAAAAACTTAGTTAAAATACAATAGAAATCTTTTATTGGTGACTTTCTCTTTAATAAAAAATGATGTATATACACTTAGACCGCAGTTAACGAGTTAAAAATCTTAACTCGTTTTAGAGTTGAAGCGATTTCTCAGCGTTGGTCATTTTGAATAGTAACAGTAATAGTAATAAGAAAGTTCTCCGAAAGCATAGTTTTCAATAGTAAATTTAATCTGATCAGTCATATTTCTGAAGTTTTTGTTTTCTTTCCTAAAACAATACTAAAAAATGATACTGCTTTAGTGCTTAACCCCTTAAAGCACGAGTTTAGTTTAGAAAAAATTATAAAATATGACACATTTTCTTCACAGAAAAGGGATATATAGGTACAATGTAAGTTATTTTTTGCAATTTCAGTTTTGGGGGTGACTAGGGAGCTTGGAAAGAGTAAAAAGTATATAAAAAATTGTTATACAAAGTGTAAACGATTTTACTACATGCTTAATTTGAATTTCGCCCGTGTCAGACACGGGCAAATGCGTTAAGGGGTTAATAAAATCGGTGCTTCGAAACATCTTGAATGTTTGAATTCGAAACAAAAGAAAAACTACGTTGGAAAGGATACAATAAGGGCAATAAATCAAACCAATCGGATATAATAAATTAAGGGAGAATGTTTAATAGGTAAGTACAAAAATTGAGCTGGAGCACATGAAATTTGAGCCAAAGGACAAACGATAGAAGGGGAGGAAAGAGCAACGCCCACATCCTCATAAAATTGTCTTTAAAGACTGTTCCTTCTATTGCACGTGCGATCGAAGAAAGCATTAAGTACACAATGGGTAAGCTAGCTGTTTAAAGAGGATAGGGCTACAAATTGACAAATTCAAGTATTGAATGTTTCGCTGGGATTCGCGTGCTTGTGTGAACAAATACAGAGCCACCGCTGAGTAGATTAATTTTTAAACATCCTTAACTGTTCTACAGTTAAAGAGGGAGTTAAAGAGTATTGTAGAAAAGACGAACCTTGAATCATTGGCAGCAGAAAGAAACCTCACCTTGATGTCTTAAAGCGACAAGACTGATCCATTGTCCCAACATTTTGTACGTTTTGGATGATAGCAGAATCCATATATCACTGCCTTTTGCTGTTAGAATCTACGAACTAATACCGTTGACATTGAGTTGTCACAGTCACTCGAAATTAGTTTTATCCCTTAAGTTGACAAGATGTTTTCAAATATTTTTTAATTTCTGTTATTTTCCCATGTCTGTATAGACATTAGGATACCTTATAGATCCTAATGTCTATGTCTTAATGTCTATATGTTAGATAGTTAAGCCGTATAGAAGTTTTCATAAACCCGCCAGATTTTATTTGATTGTTCGTTGTAGCGGACTTAGCCAAATTAAGGGTTAAGCATTAGGCTACGAAGGTCTAAGGTCTGGATGCGGCATTTCCCCAATGATTTAATCTTTATTCAATCATTGGGGAAATGCCGCATCCAGGATTTCTCCCTTTTCTTCGCTGTACTGGCTTGTTCTTTAAAATCTGATATGTATTTGTTCTCTGACTTTTGATGCTCAGTTTTATAATTCTTTCTTAGTCTTTCGGTTCTTCAATTTTAATTTTTTTTAAATTGTCTTCATTTTTGTTCAGTTTTATTTTGTTTTGATTTCAATTGGACTTGATTCCCTATTTTTAACTAGCTTATAGCCCATCATATGACGGGATTAGTAAAATTTTTAATATTCCAGAAGTGTTAAGTACCCAATGAGGCAGGTGAAAAATGGTTTGTTTTTTAGCTGAGAACCATCTGGTTCACTCTCAATAATTTATCTCATCATACTCCTCTAGAGTCTCCCGATCCTGTAATGCAGTTTAGAATCGCGTTGAGTTCATTGAGTCGAACCGTGTGGTTATGTATAATAAACTAACAAACTTCTTAATTTCCAAATATATATAAATTAAAGTTAGATATTTATTAGTCCGTGAAATAGACTCCTAGACTTGTATGAAAACAATTGTTAATACCGGTGATAAAATTTTCATTGCAACAAAAAATAATGGATGATTCAATTTAAAATTATCACACATGTACCTAATCTATTATTTAAGCCAAATATAAAAGAAAATCATTTACGTAATATCTAAGTTCAGTGATAAAAGATACTAAAATAGTGTAGACGATATTTAAATAGTTTAAAATATGAAATGATTCAATGAGATGTTTAAATGAATACGTCACAATGCTAGAAAAAATTGTTATTTTTACCTATTTATTAAGTGATAAATGGATAAATTTAATCGCCTGCTCTTAACCGGGGGAAAATAGGGCTTGGAATGATGGCAATAAACTCTCGGAAAGGGTTGTATTTCGAACGTTTTAAAGATGACAGTATTTTGTTCTGTGATATGAAGCCTGTTTATACCAATTTATTTTAGAATCGGATCGATAGTTTAGGAGAAGATGAACTTTATTCGCTTTGAATGGATGCCTGTATCCATTCCAGGTCCAACCGCTTCATAAATTTGCGGACAGATAACTTAGGCTATTATTATATAGGGGATGATTGATAATTTTGAATATTCGAATTCATAATCTTTATTTTTGTTCTGTACGTTTTTTAATTTTTCAGTTTCTATTTTACATTTTTAATCTTCGATTTTTTTTTTATCACTTTGCTGATTATCGTGTTGATTTTTGTCTAAATTTTCTGCCTATTTGTTTTTAGGTGTTTTTCTATTGGTTTTGGGCATTTTTCTTTAATGTTTCATCAAGATTGTTTTTTCAAAATTGTTCTATTGGGTTTTTCGTCTTGTTTGGCGCAGCTTGTCCCAAGAGGAATTAGCGCCACTAAATTTCAACCAGCCAACCTCGAAGGTCTAAGCTTCGTGTTACAGTTGAGTACTCAAACCAAATCTTTATTGAAAAGTTCTCAGATCCGATCCAACTTTAGCAATATTAATATAAGTGAATAAGAGCCAATCAATTTAATATCTCCCTTAAAATTGGCAGTCCATCAATTTCATCCCCCGGTTTGATGGATGTTTAGAAAGTCTCGGTTTTGAACTCTCTCATACCTTTAAAAAAAAAGTACCAGACAGTACCGTGACCTTACAGAAAGCTTTACTTTAAATTTCACTTTGAATATTTTCAGACTCAAACATCGGAGGCATTTTTGTTAAATATCAAGCTGTTTTTTTATACATTCTAATTGTTATTAAATCTTAAAAACAACGTAATGTAAAATATTCTAAAACGGAGAAAAGTTATTAAAAATCGACATCTACCCTCCCTTTCTAAACTACTAGCAATTAGATGTTTCTCTTAATTTTAAAAATTATGCAGAACGTGAGCCCATTTTTAATACTCTATTTTCATAATCTCCTTAGATTCCCTTACAGCCTGCGTATGTCTTATTTTTTGGTACTCGGTATCCTACCTTAACGGAGTTACTAGATGAACCCCCGCATCCCTGTCTTTTATCCTTTTTACGTTTTATAGGCTTATTTTGGTCTATTTAACTTTTTTCTATGAAGTGTTTTAGTATTTTTTACATCTTTTAATTAAAATTTATTGTGCTTTTGGCTTTTTAATATTTCATCATTTTTACCTTTTACATATCTATCTGGTGTAATTGAGTTTATACATTGCAGACTTTTTTATAACTTTATTAAACTGATACGGTTTTACCTTGTTCGGTTATTAGGTTTGGGCTCTTTTATCAGTTAGGTCTTGTTTTTATGAAAACACCTTGTGCTTGACGCTTATGTCCTAAACAGGACCTTGCGCCGTAAAACTCCAACCAACCAACCTTCGATTCCCGCTAGCGAAGGGTTCTGGTACTTTCTGAAAGAACCTAAAGTAGCTATGAGCTTTTAAACTTAAGGCTTTACACAAATTAAATAAGAATCTTTTACTGAGTGTTTAGACTTTTGTCTGACATGGCCCTTGGGTTAAAATATCGTACAATCAAGTTTTCCCTTTTGATATAAGTGATCAAATGAGCGCTTCAATATTGTTACTGTTTCTCATCATAGACTTTACTAATGTATTTTCAGACTCGTCGGTTGTCATTGAGAAATCCGGCTACTTTTTCGTAATAGACGAGGGATTTTCTAACTATACTGTCATACGAAGGAAGACTGACATCGTGGTGGCTCTACTTTTCCCTTTCAACACATCTTGCAAGATATACTGTGTGAGGGATCTGGCTGATTATACTGTGGATATGATTGATGTTGGAAAAGGTAAGTTTCTTGTTAAAATGCCACCAATTTAAATTTATTTCATAGTAAGACTTGCTAGAAACTACATTGTGCATCTTTTTGTCAAACTACTTGGAAACTTACTTATTTATCCCCTTTTACAAATCTTTGAAAATAAATTGGTTCTCAATCCAATTTTTTTTTCTGAATTTAAATGCATCTCCTGGCAATTTTAACAAGTTAACCTTTAGCTTTTCGAATACAGTATCTTACGCTGTACCACATAACCAGTGTTCCTAGCACTGCAAAGAGACCAGGATCTGCTTTTCCTTCCATTTTAAGAACAAATTGTTTCTGCTTTCAGAGCCTTCTAAACTTTCACTTTGGTTTATGTATCAATGTTTTCATATTTGAATTCCAAAATTTCTACACCACGTTTAGTCGCAGTTCTCTTGGTATCATGTCCTATGTTTGTTTTTAGAGCTTGAATCGTTATGATTACAGTGAGTAGGACAACTGCCACTTGAATTATGATCGGTGTGAACATGGTTAAAGGTCACATCAGTCACCTCTAAACTGTCCCAGCTCTCGATTTGTCCTTTGCCCAGTTGACAGTTCAGGTGTAACGATTATTCTTTTGTCTATGAGTACCTTTATTGAAGCTCACGTTCGCTCCAACTTCACTAATATCAGTTAAGATCGCATTGTACATTCGGATCTTTCCTAATTTTCTACCAGGTGCAAATTTAGAGACCACTCGTACGTAGCAACATTTGGGTGCCAGGTACTTTGAAAGAGTCTACAGCGTGGAGCTACTCCACGATACTCACTAAATAAAATCTACTCGCTTCCCTCCCACAAACACACGAGCACACCACCGAGACTAACTTGAAGGTTTAGCGGGCTTGGTCGGATTGTTGGATGAATGTCCTACAGCTACTCTCCTAGATAGCTAGACTTAGTTTATCTTTTTAAAAACAAGCATTTCAATAGCGGTATTTTTAACCTTACCAAGCTGGTCTTTGTCAAGGTATCTGCTCTTCTGGCGCAATGTCTTGCTCTCATCTTTGACGGTAATAATAGTTCTCCTCAGTATACGTAGACTAATCCTGCACTTTGCTTAACACTTAACCCTTTATTTCTGTTTTTTAGATCTTAAAATGAAACTTGCAGGAAAATATTTCTGGTGCTTCACTATTTTTTTATTTCATGCAGTAAGTCTAAAACACTTGTCATTTGACAACTGAGTCTGAAACATATTTCGTGCCTTTAATATATTTTTGAGTTCATCTCTTTCGATAGACTAAGTCTTAAGATACTTAATGAAATTATACTTTCGAGACATTGAAAACATGTTTAAACTCGTTAAATAATCAGTCCTCATAAAACATAATGCAGAACTCTGAAAATAAAAACTGTTATATCACGTGGTATAATCCGTCAAGTAACTTTAATTATAGAATATATAGGTATTAACACACAATAGAACTTTAAGGGTACGAGTTTGAACTTTAATACGAAGTTAAGATCATTTAAAGTTTTTCTTCAAAATTTGTATCTTTATTTTGCTGTTGGACAGTATTGAAGCAGAGAGTGAGGCTGTAAAATTTAGCGTAGCCAGATACAGTAGCTTTAGCATCTACTGTTTTCCAATTAGATAATTCAATATCCTTCGTTCGCACAAATTTAAAACTTGGAGCATAAAATCTTTTGATGTAACAGAGAGTTCAAATATTTTTGTAAAGTTTAAGTTTCTTTTAAAGATCGCTCTTAGTTTTGGGAAGTTTCAAGTTTCTTGAGTCATTCTGAAGTCGAGATAAAGTACCTGGAAGTGGGCAGTTAAAGGGCTGGACTTTGACTGTTGGCGTAAAAATAGTAATCAGCATATTGTAGTTCCAAAGTGATCTACTGCAGTATATTTCTGAATGTTTTTTAAATTATAAACTTGCAATTTAAGAAAGTATTGAGGTTGAGAAAGTATTACGATCTTTACACATGATTTATTTCTTAATTTTACTTGTTCTGTTTGTTGTCATCAGATTCGTTGGTAAAAATTTCCTTCAGCTGAAGATTAAAGGAAACGTAAATAGGTTTTTAGATTCAGACGTCCAGTGAATTAAGACCAACACCCTTTTCCAGACAGCAAGTATCTTTACGATACAATAATTACTGACTGTTTGTCACTACCTCATCAACAGAACTGTAGCCAGAGGGGCATAGCTTCTACTCATCACACTTCCTCCTGCTAAATTCTTCAGTTTACTGTATTGCATATTCAAAAGTATACTTTTTAATGTTAAATGCAACTTTTTAAAATTGAGTACTTAATCAAAATTAAATTTTTAGAAATTTTAAATAATTAGAATTAATATTTTGCTCAATTATTCTATACATTTACTGAAACATATTACTCAAGATTGTGTACTCTTTGACATATAAAATCTAGGGTTTTTTTAATGCTTTTGAATATTTCACTAAAGTTTTAGTATAAAAACGTTGAAATATATAACTGCCTCAATCCAGTTGTTTGAGCCCAGCTTTCCGGAAACTGAATCCTGGCAACAACCCTGCCCAGAATGAAAAATGATTTTTCTGCATTCATTAAATACCTCCTTATACTTTGATTTTGTTGTTGTAGAGGGTAAATCCATAGTCTTGTTTGAAACATCAGATGCTCTGTACCTCGCTGTTTCCAGTTCTTATTCCATTCACGGTCCTAACTCGAAAATATACGTCAACGATGGTGGCAAGTGGCGACTGTATCAGAGGAGCATTCGGTCGAGGGGATCATTAGTTCATCACTTCCCTTACCATGGATATCACTACTTAATATTCACGAATGATGCCCCCGTGCACGAGAGCAAAGAACCAAAGTCACTCCAGGTAAAACCTCTTTGTTTGTGCTAGCATCACGCTACTGAAAATAGTATATTATGTATTTGTGCTTATAATGTCTAGTCTTAACTTTTGCCATTGTATTTCACTGCTCGCTGTGGGTTCAGTCGAAAGGAGAGAGAATATAAATCGCTCTCTGGTGGGGTGTGACTCTGAAGAGATTTTATGGCTGTTCTCTGTGGCTCTTCTCTTCTGAAAAGTAGGAGTGGAGGTTGCTCAAGGTCAAGGCAATTGGGTTATACTGAGTACCTAGCAAAGGGAAGTCTTCACTTTAACCTCCGAACGTGAAACAGATAAAATCATCAATTTAGGCCTTA